>JAQPPZ010003667.1:0-108671 GCA_028583015.1 Wollemia nobilis | reverse complement strand
CATGGTTCAAGAAGAAATCATTAAACTCTTGAAGGAAAAATTTATATATCCAATTTATGATAGTCAATGGGTGTCACCTCTTGTGATAATCCCTAAAAATAATGGTAAATGGAGGATTTGTGTGGACTTTAGGGAATTAAAAAAAGTAACAAAGAAAGACTATTTTCCCTTACCATCATTTATCAAGTTCTTAATACCTTGGCTGGAAATAAATAATTCTACTTTTTGGATGGATTTAGTAGCTATAATCAAGTCTCCATAGTTGAGGAAGATCAGGAAAAGACAACCTTGACATGTCCAGTAGGCACCTATGCTTATAAATTCTTACCTTTCGTATTATGCAATGCACCTGCCACTTTTCAAAGATTTGTTTTAGCTATATTTACTTATTTAATAAATGAGTTTTTGGAAGTCTATATGGATGACTTCATAGTCTATGGTCATACCTTTGAAGAAACCTTGTCAAGCTTGCAATTTTTTTGGTTGAATGCCAAGAGAAAAATCTCTCTGAGTCATGAAAAGTGTTTCATGATGATGATACGAGGTATTTTTCTAGGATATTATATATCCTACAAAAATACTAGTTATTCAGTCCCTTCAACTTCCAAAAATACAAATAGATGTGAGAAGTTTCCTAGGACATGCAAGATACTACCGTAGATTCATTAAAGACTTCAGTAAAATCGATGCTCCCATGCTTAAGATATAAACTAAATAAAGTGAATTAAATTGCACAAAAGCATGTCAAGAAGCCTTTGAAGTTATAAAAGATAAATTTATTACTGCTCCAATCTTGAGAGGACAAAATTGAGAATTACCATTCCACATATATTGTGATGCTTCGGGTTATGCAATAGAGGCAGTCTTGCAACAAGTTGAGAACAAAATACCTTATGCTATCTATTATGTAAGTAAAAATATGCATGGATCTGAGATTAATTACACTATTGCTAAAAAAATAATGTTTAGTTGTATTCCATGCCATTAAATAATCCAAACATTACATAACATTGTATGAAGTATTTGTTCACACTGACCACTTTGCCATTAAATACTTAATGAACAAAGCAATAGTAGGAGGTAGAGTGGTTAGATGGTTTCTTTTTCTACAATATTTCAATATCATAATCATAAATAAGGTAAGGAAATATAACGTCATTGTAGATCACCTATCTCGTATGCAAATATTTGATGATGATGAGTTAATTCCTGATAATTTTCCAAGTGAACATTTGTTTGCTCTTTCTATTTTTACTCCTTGGTATGTTGATATTGTAAATTACTTAGTAATAGGAAAAATACCTCAAAAATATACACCACATGACCATAAAATAAGTACGTCAAAGCACTCCTTATATGTGGATTCATGGAGTCTTGTTTAGAATATGTACCGACCAAGTAATTAGGAGATATGTGCAAGAAGAGGATGTATATGACATCATTCAGGCAATAGATGAAGAACCCTGTGGAGGCCATTATGCCACCCAAGGGATAGTTAGTAAAATACTTCAAACTGGTTACTTTTGGCCTACCATGAATAGATATGTTCATAAATTTTTTGATATATGTGATGCTTATCAAAAAGCTAGTAAGCCTACCCCTTCGATGGAGATACCTTTGGTTTCACAGATAATGTTTAAACCATTCTAGAAATGGGGAATTGAATTTATTGGACCAATAGACCCTCCAAGTGAAGGTAATAAATTAATACTTGTGTATACAGATTATGTTACTAAGTGGGCTAAATTTAAAGCTTTACCATGAGCACAAGCTGAACCAGTAGCTGATTTTATTTATGAAAATATTATGCAATACTTTGGATCACCTATATAATTAGTTTCATATCATGGAACCCAATTTCTCTCCAAATTTTTTAAGCACCTTGTTGACATATATCAAATAAAACATAGGAAAACCTCACCATATCACCCTTAAGCCAATGGACAAGTGGAGGTTACAAACAAAGAACTTGAGAAGATCATTACAAAAATTTTAACTGTTAATAGGGGTGATTGGACTGATAGATTGAAATAAGTTTTATGGACATACAACACAACTTGGAAAACTACCATAGGATTATCACCGTATGAAATGGTCTATGGAAAACAAGCTATCATTCCTATCGAATTTGAGATAGAAACTCTTCACACAATGGTACAACTTGACATGAATTTGGACAAAGCATAGAAATCTAGACTGGAAAAGTTAAACATTTTTTATGAAAGGATACTAGAGGCATTACATAGGATTTAAATAACCCAACAACAACGAAATAAATGGCATGATAAACACATTGTACCATGTACATTTCAATTAGGAGATTGGGCCTTGTTTGACTCTCATTACCAAGATTTTAAGGTAAATTGAGGACAAGATGGCTAGGACCCTATGAAATTAAAGAGATATTCAAAATGATATAATCAATATTAAGCCTATATATAATTCAACAAGGAAACTACTAGTAAATAGACATAGGCTTAAACTTTATAAGAAGCCATTATCTAAGGAGGAATGCATACACCACCTTAAGCATCAAGTTGATTTGTAGTACATCTCTAAGCTATAATTAGCCACTATTGAATAATAACTTCTCTCTCACATCAAAAAAAAAATTATGCTTCCTTCGTTTCATCATGAAGTTTCTATATTTGCAGTATTTCTATCTTATTTTCATCAATTTTCAGTCTCAATGTTTCAAAAATAACCCAAGAAGATATTTCTTTAAAAAGAGCTTGTAGGAAAATGGATATCATATCTTGCATAATACCTTGTTTGCTAGATAAAATCTAGGTATTTTTCAATTTCTCAAACAACACTAGTATTCTGAGAAAATTTTCATTGAAATTCAAGCAATCTTCTGATGTAAGTTATTCCTAGTTAATCAATTTTTTTTGGACTATGCACATTTGAACATATGAAAACATTGTGATATTTGGAGAGATTAACTCATAAGTTACTATTGTCATAAATTGAATAGTTTCCCTTTATTATCCATCTATGCACATGGCCTAGAGTACTATTGAAATGGAAAAAGAACAAACTCACCCTTCATCCTTCAAAAAAATAAAATCCCTTGCTCCTCATCTAATCGAGTAAGTATCCCAAAAATATCTTCTTGCTTTCTCTAAAAATAATCAAGAATTCCAAAAAAGCAATAAAAATCCCTTTCTCCCTCTCAAAATGAGCAAGTATCCCAAGAAAAAATTTAAAAGAAAGGGCAAAAGAGCTTGAATCCCTAGAATTCTTAGTATCTCAAAAACCATGGGGTGATCCTCATTACAACAATGGGTTGAATGAAACCTACTTGACAATAAGGTATCATTACACAAGTAGCACTAAGTCTAAACAAGACCTATGGATGCTCACATATAAGCTAGCTTGTTGGCATAGGTGACCCTTATTTTACTCAATCCTTACTCGTAATGGGAAATGAATACTCACTGCACACATAGTTGGTCCTTGAGAAACTTGAAAACATTAGGATAACTTTAACACCATATTGATTTGTGAAATGAATAGATGAATTTGTTTAAAAATCACTAGGATGTTTGAAGTCCTTGAGAAATAACTCTAGAATATCATAAGCAGACAAAAGTCAGAAGCAAATTCCTATGGAAGTACTATGGTTAATTTTCTATTAAAAAAATGTGGCTTTTATCTCTCAAAACCTTGTATCTCTTAGCAGAAGCCATTATAATATCATAATATCTATTTATTTTCTTTAAATGATTGAAAATATCCCAAGTCTTTGATAGATATCTATTTTTACATACATTGATACTGATATCAAGATTTATAATCATTATTTTTCTCTCACTTGGATACTTCTTAATGAAATTTAGGAAGCACAATCACAAAAATTATAATAAAACCCCATAAATAAAACTTATTATTATATTATCCACCAATATAAATAAAACACCCTTTAACTTGTTTTGGCTATATAGCCAAAATTACATTTTGGGGGGGTAAAATAGAGGTATACAAAGTTCACAATACCGTTTGGATGGGGAAAAACAAGTAAAGTATTTTCTCAACTCTAACAACTACATTTCCCGTAGGTATCTTTGGCAGACTTCTTCCATAGATGTCTTCCGTAGAGGTCTTCCGTAGAGGTCTTATATAGATGTATTCTATAGAGGTCTTCCATAGAGGTCTTCTATAGATGCCTTATATAGATATCTTCTATATAAGTCTTTCGTAGATGTCTTCTATAGATATCTTTCGTAAACATTTTTTGTAGGTATATTTTGTAACAATATTTTGTAATAATATTTTGTAACAATATTTTGTAATAATATTTTGTAAAGCACCATCCATAGACATTATCCATAACGCATATCGTGAAATATTCTTAAGTGTCAAAACTTAAATCAGCTTAGGTATAAGAGACACATGGAAATTCAGAAAATGGTAAGACAAGTAATAAAGGTGCATCAACAAAGATTATAAGGGAAATGTGGCAGTAATATTTTAGGAAGAATCAAGTGGAACAAAATAAATAATATAATATATTAATAAAACTAATTTTTAAGTTGGTACACAAAGGTGTAAATAAGAAGCTCCATTGTGATGTGTATGCCCAAACAAATACCACGTACCACTAATTTTTTAAACCTCTCATAAAATCACAGACGTTCTCAAGGGTTGAAAATAAAAGTTTCAAATATGATGCTCTATCAGAACACGTGCATGTAAAAGCAAATAATCTAAGGATGTGGACCAATCTAATTGGCCATAAATTGTAGGCATCAATGATGAGCACCACATGGATGAAATGTGGCATAAAACATAGAAAAACAATAGGAAAGAAGATGATATGGGCTAGTGATACACTGGATGACAAAAGACGTTCCATAAACACGGTAAATGATTAAAATATTATTTTTAGCCATGATGGTGATCAAAACGTATTATAACACTTGGAATAAAATTCCCCCCTCACCATGCAAGGTGGTAGGTAAGTTTTGTGCCAAATAAATATCGACCACCCTAGAGCTTATACCGATAAATTATAAGTGGATTATTTCACCAATCATGGAAGATTATGTGGATGGACAACATTAGTTGTTGATCAAATTTCAAATGGAAAGTTGTGATGGAAGGAAGGAAACCCACGATGAGTCTAGAAACTTTGCCATGATAGCGGCGAAGGGATACAATCATTTATGCATGTATTTTACCAACCAATCATATAGCAAGACATAGATTTAAACTCTTTATCATTGATTAAATCCAAATCAATGAACACGATTTACTAGACCATCATATTTTCTTTATCTTCAATTAAGGTCAAGTGATCGATGTCGTCGATGAGAGTTAAAGTGGTCACTATCATTTGATAAGGGCAATCATATGGTGTAGAACCTCTGCATGGCTAAAAACTCCATGCAAAAGAAAAATAAACCCTAGAATTATCTTTCCTTCCGTAGAAGATCGTAAAAAAAATTGATGGAAATTCTCTGCAAATTGAAATAGAGTTGAAATATTATGAATTTCTGCTAGAAAAAACAAAATTGAATAGGTTTGGTGAGGTAAAAAAGTGAAAGCGACAGGTAAATTTTTTTTACTATTTCAATTTTAATTTTAGTCGTAGAACCGAATAGTTTAATACCCTAATCATTCTGCTACATATGTAATTAACAAATATTTTTTAGGAGTTATGTAGAAGGTTAGGTCAAAACTAAAATTATTTACATTGATAAAATAACCTATCAATATTTTATGGATATTAATGTTAAACGGTTTATGGAAATTACTCCTAAATACTCTACATTTTTGCTTAATTCTTTATGAAGATAATGAATTATTTTGTAAGTATTGTAAGATGTGTTTTTCTATATGCAATTGAAATACTTTTGTAGGTCTCTCAGCTCCTAAATTTTGTAATTTCTTATCAAATTCCTATCTACCATTTACCCTAAAATCCATGTCTCATTCCATGTTTCAAAAATGTAGTGAGCCCCCATTTTTCGAAACACAAAATCCTAGTGATTCTATAATAGAGTTGTTCCAAAGAGATAAGTGGTGGGATGCTCTCACGAAATTCAAAGGGGATGACCAGGGGGTTGCCAAACAATTCATCTTAAATTTTAACCTTGAAAAGATGACCACCCGAGTCATATATATCCAGTTTGATCTTAACCTGAGTATTATTTCTAAAGTACTAGGTTTATTGAAAGTAGGGTTGTCATATTATAAAAACCCCTCTAAAAGCGTCACCCATATAGTAGCAAAATTTGATGAAAAATGCACCATTATTCGAGACAAAAAGGGATGGATTAAGTGTGTTGCTACTTCTTCACTTCCTCTCATGTGGTTGAAATTTGTTGTAATAATTATCAAATTTTTCACCCTGGAAGGTCGAATGTCCACCTATGCAGCCTACCATATCTGAATGTTGATAAACTTGAAATTCTCAGAAAACAATGATTGCGTCATCAACCTACCGTATTTTCTATTTTAGTCTCTATAATCCACTGTTATTCATTTTCAACGTAAAAACTCTCAAGAAAAACCTAAACTACATCTAATTGCACACCATGGTCTTATCAAATTAATAGTCTTAAAAAAATCACATGAAGTAAAAGTAGCAAAACATAATAGTTGAGGAGTCTAACCTACCATAATATTCTGAGTCTACTGAAAATGAGCTTGAAGAAGAAAGTTATTCTGAGGAAGATCATGATTCAGATAGTCATGAGGAGGAATCTGAGTCTCCAAAATATAAATGCTGACCCACCAAAACTGCTAAACCAACTTAGCTTTCATGAAAGGCTCAGTATCATAAACACACTCCTGAAACTCATGAGAAAGAAAATATATCAGGGCATGAATCTAACTTACCCATACATGAATCAGCTGTTGAAACCCTATCTCACCTTTGGGTAAAAAATACTATTTTACACATAAAATTTGATAAACTGAAGGAGGATTTTGCAAAGCATTCAAAAGTGGTCCAACGAGCCCTTGCTCTCCAGATAGACATGATTAAGCAACTCTCAACAGATAAGGTGACGAAATCTATTGATTCTATCAACCAACCGCCACTTGTTGATGCTTCCCCCAATAAAAGCTCCACCACCAGTAGAAAGTAGAAAAGTTCTATTAATTTTAGTAAAGTGGCCTACACCAACATGCCCTTTGAATTTTCCAAGCTTCTTGAGGAAGAAAGTTCCCAACCATTCGCTAGTCTAACATAGCAAAATCAATATAAAATATTGTATCCTTCCACAAATATAGGAATTGCACCTAATAATATTATCTTAAATGTTGGGATACCTCCAGATATTAATGTATTAATAGACAACATAGTTGCATCAGTTGAGAAACCTTCACCTTCTCAAACGTAATATGCAGTGCAGAGAGAGGATTCCCTTGAGGCTGAACATATCAAAACAGTCATGGTTGAAACATCGGTTGGTGACCAAAAGGCCAAAGAGCAGGTATAGAAGGTGAAACACAAACACAAATTACCTCTAGAAAGACCTCCATCATCAAGAATCTCCACCCAATGGATGCAATTCGGATGAACTAAAAAAAATTGTTTAAATATTTCATGATTTTCAGACTTAAATATTTGATATGTATATATTATTATTATTTACAAAAATTTTAATGTTTTATATCTATAGATATTTTAGTGACATATATATCTTTGAAATAATATTGTAGATAGTATTTTATGTTTGAAATTGTTTGTATATGCAGTGCTTGATATTTTATGATCACAATTTTAGCATAATTATCGTAGTGAAATAATTTGGAGAACTCATTTTTCTGCTAGGAATTGTTATGTTATTGTATTCTTGTAGGAACTGTTCTCTAAAAACAATTGTAAAATAATATATTTTTTGTTGATGATCAAATTTTCTAAACTTATTGATGAAATTATTTATATTACAAGCAATTCTAGAAATCATTATTTTCTTATTTGCTTGATAGTTTATGTAAAATTTGTATTGTCATAGAAATGATTTGTGACAACCTGGAATATTCAATTTTTAGTTGTAGATATTTGATTGGAACTGTGTGCTATATTGTAATATGTTGGCTTATGTGTGCTATATTGTAATAGTGTTGCTGCCAATGATTTTTGGAGATAATATTTGATAACCTATTTTCTTATTCTTGAAAAATAATTGTGATGTCCCATTTCATGAACTTGCAAATGAATTTTTGAAGATAGTGTAAATCTTGATTGATTTTAATATTTCATTTATTTGTAAATATCTAGATGATGACTCTGATATATGTGTAATATTTATAATATTTTGTTTGTCTCATTTTCTTCACATGCATGAGGATATGCATATATTTCATTTTGGCATATATTTTTGTATTAAGTTGTCTCATACTTCTATTTAAATTGTGATTATAATATATTTTAAGTTATTTATGCTTATTTATATATGATTTATCAGTTAAAATATGGATGCAGTTAATCTGATAAATGTGTGCATTTCATGTAAAATATGTCTGAGTTGTGAGTGATTATGTAGGAAAATATTGAAGGACGCTCCACAGATGCATTATGCAGTAGCACAAGCTTCGGGATACACCTTGAACATGAGAATATGGATGTAATGACAAAGTATTAAGGAAGTTCTATGCATGGTGATAGAACAGTGGCTGAAGACTATTACAGAATATGGTAGCTAGAGTATGTTACGAAAGATAGTTACCAAAGTATGTTGTAGAAGGTAGCTATTGAAGACTGTTATCAAAGAGAATTTTTACCAGGAGTTACCAAAGAGAGTTGACCAAGGTATTTAACTGATGCTACATGCCACATCAGTGACAACATGGCGCTCTTACATGGTAATAAAGAATTACGGTCATCTTAGTTAATTGAATTGTCACATATTCTTCACGATGATATTGTGATTAATAAAGTTGTTATAACTTTATTCAGTAAGGTTGCATAATTATAATATTGTTAGGATGATTATATTTTGATGCAATTTTTTATGTCCTTACTGCTATTTAATGGGCATATAGTTATGTGTTATGTCTTGCAAAATGTCTAAGTTAGTATTATGTTGTTATGTTAGTTCATAAAGTGCCATTTGGACCACTTAGGACGTTTACTGAGTCCAAGAAAAATTAGGAATTATATTAGTTTATATTATTCTTATTAAGTGCATATTTGTCACATTATCAAGTCCATAACTCCACATGGCAAAATACGTGGAAGAGTATTACTTAGAATTATCGAAGTCACAATATATATTACATAGGGAGACCTTTGAAAAGGTCTAATTTCCAATAATATAATGTTGAATAATATAAGGGAGAACTATCAAATGTTAAATGTGTCTATACAATTTCTAAATAAATGCACCAACATGTATGTTTGAATTTCCAGCAATAAAAGTATCACTTCATTCTTCACATATGGTAACTGTGTCATTTGTATTTACTACTTGATTTATCTTATGTAGTTGTAATTGTAATTATCCTACATTCATAGAATAAAATAATGTTAGTAGTAGTTATGCATATTAGTTATTAAGATAAAGTAGTTTAGGGGAGAAAGACTTACACTATCCTCTAGTAGGTAGGTCCCCCTCCTACAACCAATCCCTAATATCTCGCCCCTATAGCTTAGGAATAGTTAATTAACCTTAGAATATAAAATAAATTAAATTGCATTTTCATAAAATATAAAGTCATAATATATAATTAAAACTAACTGCATGAGGATCCTCATTAATATATCACTTCATCAATAGTTAATTACTACTAGATCAATTCACTAATAGATCAGTTCATTAATATGTAATTATCATATTTACTACATAAATCATAAATTGCATTTTATTTTCATTCCTACACATTATAATTACTATTTATTTATTTATTGCAAAACCTGGAACTGAAAGAGATCTAAATAAATCTTAGCATTGATCCCCATAGTACAATATATACCGGATTCCTACTCTTTAAATCTAACCTTAATTACCCTTGGATTGCTAAATTAAATGTAAGCTATTATAGTCGATCACTAGCATTGGTGAATACGAGGTCCAAGACATCATTTTTACACTGCTAAATATCCAAACCACTAGGGATTATGGTTGCCCATGTGACCCACCCTTATCCATAGGATCATTTTACAATAAAGGTTCAACACCTATAATATTAATTTTGTGTATGGGGGATTGATTCATTGTCTAATCCACCTCCCTTAGAAGAACCCAAACAACCAACCCTTGCCAATGTAGAATGCATGATAGGTTTCCTTCACATTAATTTTCACTAAGTCACTTGGCAATGATATAACTTAGTACAATATGAATAGGGCATGCACGAGATCATCAACACTTCATATTGAGAAGCGCATGAACAAGCTTCCTAAAGCCTTCATCTATGTTCAAAAGATGAAACCACCCATAATGATGAATTTGATGAGAAAATCTATGAAGAATACAATGTTATGTCGATAGATTATGATGAATCCAAAGAGGAATCAACACCCATAATTCCATTCACCGAATAAGATGAGCATTACCTTAGAATGTTCCCCATCCATGATCCCATTTTCTATTTTCTTCTTCCTAGGGAGCGAGTTGAACCAACCGGTGAACCACATCCACTTCATTGATCCACCTTATAGAAACATGTTGTAACATATGTATATTATTCAAAAAAATACAAAAATATTTACATTGCATGTGCATGGTCTTGTCATTTGTGTTTACACGTGTTGCTTGTTGCTATTTGGGTTTCCAAGGTTCCTATAGACTTGCCAATCTAGAAGGAGAAGAAGAGTCCAAACCACTTAACAACATCCACTTGAGAGCATTATATTCTTAATTTTATTTACATATATGTATATTTACATGGATAATACACAAAAACATTGCATCTCACACATTGCATTTCGCAATCGCACTCATAGTGATTTCTGATACATTTCACCCACCACACTAGGAGGTCATTTGTTAATTTTAGACAACTATTGATCAAATAAAATCTTAGTTCCTTAATCATGGGTACCCTCAAACCATAATTCATTTTATTACACCATTTCATATAGTCAAGTCATCATTTACAAACCATAATTTCAATAGGCCTAGGTGTTTTCGGTCACTCAACCAATCCTAGTGTTTTCATCAAACTCCAATACATGTCGAGTTTTCTCTAGGACAAAGTAACATTTTCACTAAGAAAATTTTGAGTTTTGGAATTTAGTCTAACACTCTTGAACTAGCCACATTTTACACATATTACGAACATCTTATGTCAAAGAGGGATAATACCATGATTGGGTTGAACCTCAAAGTAAAAAAGGTTATCTTTGCCTATCCCATTATGCACATAGTCCAAAATAAAAAATAGTGGTCTTCACCACTACTCACATTGCCAAAACAAAATAATGAGTAGTAAGGATAGGGTTAAATTCTCATCATACCTTGGTTGAGAATCTGATTCTCCAAAGTTCTAACTCTTTTACACATCACACACAATATATCCTTAAGTTGTATAGATAGAAATACATTTTCATCCATATGGTTAGGTAGTTTGAATCCCAAAAACTTTGATATTAGATCATTGGACTATGGATCTAATCTCCACCAGGGCTATATACGCTTTACTGGCAGTGGAGTACGCTTATGTTTGGTGACACGTCTCTCTTGAAGAGACCTCTGATCACACATAAGGACAAGCTAGCTTCTTGGTCTTCTCCATGATAGGTTTCATCTCAATTTACTCAATATGGATTAATGAACTCACTTGCACACACATTGGTTCTTGATTACCTTGAGTCACTACCATGCTCATAATTTGGTAATTGAACATTCACATGCACACACATTTGGTCTTAGAGAAATTAGAAAGAACTTAGGGAGTTTGGTTGAAATTACTGGTATGTTTAAGTATCTAAAAAATAATTAGTTACTCATAAGCCAAAAACATCCATATCAACATCTATATCATTACATAAGTTTTCCATTTCATATACCACCTTTTTGGTGCCCTTGATTAAATAACAATGATGAACAATGGTCATGAAAATTTCTAAACTACGAATGATCATTAGTGCATTAATTCATTTACATTATTTTCATTACACATACACATCATCATTACATTATCATTATTTCCATCATACATATACATTCACATAAACATCCACACAAATTCATAACACAAAAGTAAAGGCCGTGTATATATAATTGCATGTACAATGAATGCCCACAGGCTATATACAATAGAGCACCAAGGATCATATACAAAAAGTTCATCTAAGCACTGGCTAATACCTTTAAGTAGACCCCTGTGACCCTGAAGGATACCTAGACCTAGATACACTATTCCTACCATATTCACTACAAAGAAAGTAGGTCGATTAGGCAGTCCAATGTGGTGTTGCATGAGTCGATCCTCTAAATCTTTGATGTATGAATCCTAGGATCATAAGCATAGTACATCATACCTCTAATGAAATTCCTATCTTAGCTCTACATGGAGCCTCATTATCATATTTTCTCATTCACCTACAATTCTTTGTACCTCTAGCTCCACCTACAGGTGAGTATTCTCCACATCTCAAGCCACTATCTTTGCATCTCGCTCTACCACCATCTATTAGAGCTAATATTGGTCAATATCAAGCCTCACCCACTCCTCCTCACTCTAACAATTAGGTCTCTCTAGAACCCCCTCCATATCATCCCTACCACCATTATCACCTCTAATATTATGATCCTGCTCTACTACATCCCTCACATACCTCCCTCTAATATTAGGTAAAATCTTTGATGTTGGGGAGCCTCCTTCACTACTACCTCCCCCTCATCCCTATTGCCCTCCTCAACCACTTGACTTGGTACCCATGGTGACTGTGAAGTGAACCATGCATCATACTCCACTATGGTCTCAGCATCATCCACATATAAGAGACATATCTCCTCATCATACTTATAGGTCACTCACCACTCATCCACAAAAGGTAGGCATGACTCATTTGATAAATGCCTATAGAGCACTGGAGCCTCCAAAACTCCCTATCTCAACTCAAACTACCATAGCACTTTTAATAATTGGATTAGCTCCATATCACTCCCATGTCGCCTAACCACTCATCTTGCCTATCGATTCCTCCATAGCTACTCTCCATCGCTAAGCCACCTAGGCTCCCACCATGGCCTCTAGCATACCTGCTCTAGTGTCAACCCAACCCATAGATACCTACACTCTTGGCCACTCTGATCAAGATGACTAGGTTGTACCTCCTTAGCCACATACCACCTCAAAGCATAGGGTTGATCCCTATCCCAATCCTCACAATGTAAGCCTATAGGGTGAGACACACTAAAATGCTCTGAACCCAATACTGTAGGAGCACATTGCCCCCTATGCCCTTATGACCCCATATCCTCACCTCATAGAGCTTTGTATATATTTGATATAATAAATCAGGTGCCCATGCATACACCTGAGGCTCATTGATCATGTCATATACCAACCTTATTATATTCCATGGGAATTGATAATTGATGATATTAGGAACCAATATGTTAGCCAGTAGGAACATGATCAAGATAGATATGGCCTTCAAATTCTCCTTCACAAACATCACCAAATACCTTATCCCTCCACCATAAATATTTGCACCCGTCCATCCATCCCAAATATCCTTAACTCATATTCCTTATCATGCCCAACTTGGACAAACAATCCCTCCATAGACACTTCAAATATGTGGTACACATCTTCCAGTGTCACTATCATCTCCTTGATAGGGAGATATAAAGTCCCCCTATCCAGATACCATATCTCAGCCAAGGTTGAGAGATATCCCTCATCTTCCCATACGACATCAATCAGTGCCACCTTAGACAACTCCATATCTGACAACTTATCCTACTCAAAATTTTGCAAGTCCTTCCTCCCCTCTGGTATAATAAGTGAGAATTAGTGTTGAGCCTCCAAGATCAGCAATTGCACCAACACAATTGAAAACACATTAATATCACATTTATTACATAATCAAAAATATTAAAAGTATTACACAAATTCAAACAAGAGTGCCAAGGGCACTTACCTCAACCACATGTGCCTCCATGCCTGCTACCACATCCACATCCTCCATCGCCATCCTTCACCTCACTTCACACTCCTTCACACTCAATAATCAAATGCTAATTTTGGAACTCATGAATGCAATAATGAATCCAGATTTATCTCTATAAACTTTATATAGTTTTTTCTGATCCACTAAAACACTCTAGGGTATTTTCTAGATGCACTCAAATGCCTTCCAATATTTGTAGGGTGTTGAATTCCCTCTCGCATCTATGACTGCCATAAGTGTTGGCCAGCGTTTAGCTCCAGAATATTGTAGAAGGTCTCCAAAGGCCTAAAAATATAGCTTACCCCCACAAAATCACTCTAAAATTCATCCATGCATCCATTTCATCATCACATCATGTTTTGTGAAGGTTCAGATTGATTTGGATGCTTCATTTTCATTTGCAACCAAAAGTCACAAAAATACCAAATTTGCTTACAAAAGCTTCAAATCGGCCCCAAATTTCACAAAAATATCACATTCACCATTCTACACATACATTCCATCATCCCATGACAATTTTTATTTATTTGGGTGTTTAATTCTTGATTGTGATCAAAAGTTGTAAAATTCTCCAAATTGCTCCAAAATTATTCCAAATCATTTTACAAAATCATCAAATTCATAAAAATTCCCCCAATTGGTCCAAAATTGTTCCAAATCATTTCACAAAATCATCAAATCAATAAAAATCATCATTTTCACAAAATCATCAAATTCACCCACCAATAATTGCATCATCCATATACACTCATTTACATCATTCATATCATCCATAATTCCATACATCATCACTCAATATTTTCCAATTCCACTCACATTTTTCAAGTGAACCTCGTATCTAGTGGTTTACTCTATTCACTTGGTGATTGTAATGATTGGCTATCCATGCAATTCGATAGGATGGGTAGATCACCATAATGAAACTTACTCATATCATCATGTTATGTCACATTTGACATAAAATCAAGATGGTCAATCAATTTTTGAATGCGCCCATGTTTGCAAAAAATTTCTTGAAGCTATCATTAGCCCCTTTTGTAGGCAGAATATGGAATTCTATTACAATTTCCATTTGCATCTTATAAATTTTCCTTGCACCAAGCCAATAGTTAGGTTAAAAAAGTGTGGTTGCATGAAGAGAGGTGGTCTTCCTACCTCCACCACATGTTCACCAACATTGGATATTTTTTTTCCTTGTCTTCCTTTCCTTTTCAACAATAACACTACACATTGTGCTAAGAGAAAATTTTCAAAAATATAGAACCATCCAAAAACTTGGGGCAACCAACCTTGACTTTGATTTCAACATTGACATACCCATTCACATCACTAGAAAAATCCATTTTCTATTAGGGTAAATAACAAAATCACTCATTGCATCATCATCTATGTCACTTTCATGATATTTACATCACATCTACATCCACATTTCCAACAACCCCCTTGCATTTGTTGGGGTAAAAATAGAATACATTTACACCCACATTTACACTTACATTTACATCCACATTTCTATCAATTGGATCATGAGATTCATTCTTCACTCATTTTCCAATTGAGGGGGTAAGCTACACACACATTCTTTTTGTCTCCAATATTCTTCTTGCACTCCAAGGAAATAAAGTTGCTTCACCCAAACTAGGTGTCTCTTATTTTTGCACCACATTGTATTTGACGTAACATGATACAAAAAGGGGCATCTATAGACACAAAATCCTAGCCACTTGTCCTGCATCTACATTATCCAATCACATACACCCATTATATATATTTCTATATTTTATATATAAATATAAGTATTTTATATTTATATTTATATATTTAATATATATGTATGAATAAATCACAATTGCTCATTAACATTTTAATCTCAACCATCCACTTGACTTGATCTGTGTCACATTGCAAAGATTATAATCTTAGCCATCCATTATATTTTAATCTTGATCGCAAAATAGTGTTATCAAAACCCTAACATATGGAAGGCAACTTATAAAATGTCAATCATTCTCATGAATAAGGTTAAGCAATTATTCCATTAGTTAAGCATTCAAGTAGTCAATTAAGTGGTTATTTTATTTCTAAGAATTCCCATAAAACCCCCATTTTCATCCCTCCCTAAAACCCTAGCTTTCTACTACCATTTCCCTTGTTGTCATTGTCGTAACCTATGTTTTCTGCCTCTACAACCCCTATGAACCATATTTGGTTCTACAATACTCCTCCTAGATACTCTCAAATGCCTTCCAACATCCTATGAACACTACTGAGAATTCTAGGAATGCTTTTGGGCATTCACCACCATTGTCGAATGCTTTCAAACATTTCCTAGCCTTCCAGTTTACCACCGCCATACCCTTGAACACTTTTGGTCATTCCTACAACTCCATATCGTAGACACATGAACAAAGATCAGAAAAATAGATATTCTTTGATAAGGTAGATTTTTTATTGTGTTAAATCTCACATTTTCAATATTTGTAAGCATTTCATATTTTACAGCACTAAGGTTTATAGATTTGATTTATAGATGGCCTCATACAGTGTAGCCCTCACATATACTATTGACCTCCTGGTGTTGTTGATCTATTTTTAGGCGTAGGAACTACATTATTGAAAGCAATTGCAGCTAAGATGGATCCACAAGGATACTCAAGCCCACCTAAAACTTGTTTGGAGCAAAGGATAACACAAAAGACACCTAATATTCTTTGTGAACAAGGTTTTTCAAAACCCTTGTATTGTAACTATTGTATCAATACAAATAATATTGTAACATTGGATATCAAGGCTTCTTCCCCCACATTGATACAATATATTTGTTCTTCATTGTGCAATCTATTTTGTGTGTTGATTTCATTATTGCTATATTGGTGTTGTCAATTTTTGCTTTCAATCTATATCTTCTGAAAAAATATCTCTAGCTTGTTCCTCTCCACTTTTTTTGATGACCTATACATTTGACTTTCTGCTTTTTTCTTTATCTATATTAAATTTTGATGCTGCACACTTTTTAATATCACTTTGTTTCTTTGGTTGCTTTCTCTTTGCTTTCCCTATGTTATATAATGATGTGAAAACTTATTTTTGTAGCCTTTGGATTTTATTTTCTTCAACATAATGGCTTTTAATTTTTATCCATAAAAAATTATTTTTTATGCAAAATGTGTTTAACAATTAATATGTTAATCACCACTAAAAATGCACCTTATTACATACAATTATGATTTTTCAAAGACATTTACAAAAATAATAAACCTCTAAATTTTTTATGCCCACTTTCTCTTAAAAAACAATGCTCACTTTAATGAAATGCCCCTAAACAAACTTATAACTTCTTTTTAAATTTCAACTTGCTCTAAAAAATTATCAATACAAAAAAATGCTCCTATATGCCTTATAACTCCTAAAAATAATTATTTATTTTTGACAAAATTTACTATAGTTTAATATTTTTTAAAAATTATAGTAATTTTTCAAATAACTATTCAAAAGCAATTTAAATATTTCACTTTTACCTTAAAAATAATCACAACTTACCCTTCATTTTTAAATTCACATTACTCTTTAAAAATTACCCAAATAAAATAATGCACTTATATACCTATTAATTCCTTTTGTCTCCCTAATTTTTCCCCCCAAAAAAAATTCACACTTCATAAAATTATTTTTCCTTCAACTTGTCCTTTAATGTTCCCTTGCAAATATCAACTTTTTTAATTATGTAAGTTAGTCATGCACTTGATGAAATTTGAACTTGTAACCAATTTTATAGTAAATTTTTAATGTTGCCTTTGAATGCCAACTCATCTACTAAGTAAATGCAATTAATAAAGTAAATGATAACACATTTAACATAACATTGTTGTACCTCAATAAATCCAAATGGATACAAGGTTCAAACCCATAACATTTCAAAGATAAGTGCCCAAAACAAATGTGCTAGCCATCTCAACACATCCTTCAAACTGGTTTATAATCTACCCTCTAGAAATTTTTGTTTTTAAAATGAACCTTTCTTTAAAAACCACATGGCTTGCTCATAATTACTTTGGGTCATTCAAAACAAACTTTATTCAACACCTTTGATATAATATAAATAACAATCTTGATGAAATATAGGTCTAACATAAACAGAATATGAGGGTAAATCAAGTGAGACATTCAACTTAGAAGGCAATTGAAACATCTTTTAATCTACTGTAGGGCCTATGCGACCTAAATGTAAGATATGTTGGTGGTTTTATCTTCTAAATAGCATAAACATGGAAGGGATTAATCATATTAACTCATAAGCTTTGAATTTAGAAAACCCAACAAAATGTTACACAACTTTGACGAACTTCAATAGGTAAATGATGTTCCACGATTGAAATAGCTTAGGTAAGTATGGCAATACCAAGCACATAAAAGAAAGATAAGGTATAAAATCTAGCTTATTTCTTACAACAAGCAAGGTTTGTAGGTCATTATTCGATAACAAAGAAATATTTAGGTACATAAATGGACATAGTAGAATGATTCAATACCTTGCAATATGATTTTTCTACCTCCTCACTTTAGGATTTAATATTTTTTGAGTGAAATTTTCCACTTTTATATGGCTTATGAATGCTTCTCCAATGTAGACTTGGGCTTGTCGGTAGATGGAAATGATCGTCTCAATAACCTAACTCAATTTTTTATGGCTTTGATATCATTGTTAGCATATGGGGGAGATAAACACAATAATATTTCAAACAAAACATGGGCATAAGAAATTGCAAAAATATAGAATAATTTTCATGCTATAACAATATTTTATTTCAAAATATTCTCACATTGTTATACAAATCCACCATACCAACTCTATTGTATGTAGGTAAATTTATACATCATGGAGTCTCTTCACATTTGGGAGACTCTTTAATATTTTGTAGCTCTTGGAATTTCACCTTCAACTATCTTATCATCTTCCCATACTCTCATGAGAGATATGTATGTTTAATTTTCTCTTATGGGAGAAACATTAACTTATCTCCTAATAATTATAAATATCAAATGATTACAAAATATCAAATAACTACAAGATGTCAAATAATGTAATATTCTCTAATAAATGTTGGTTGATGCTTTAAATTATAGGCTCTGTATCTTCTCATAAAAGAAAAAAGTTGCATAGATATTTAAGATGAGTCTTCTTATTGCATGTTCAAATAAATGGTTCACACTATCAGATACAATGTGGGCCTTTTGATATGAAGGAAATAGCTTTATAAACATCTAATTCTATACTATGGAGGTAATAACAATCATATGAAACTTTTTGAATATTAACTTTGAAAGGTAGTATGTCCTAGTTTTATTATTATTTAAATTTTGGGGAATGATATTGGTTGGTCATTTAGAAATTTCTTATTGTACATTGTATAAACACTTACATTATAGTAAAAATCCTATAAATTGGTTTAGGAGGTTATTATACTATAAAATGGTATAGGAGGGTGATGGAAGAAATATGAATTGTTTATACATGTACCTTGATGCTTGAATATAATTGATATTTATTCTTAAATTAAATTACCAAATATGGATGTGTCTAAGTTGAGTGTAAATTAGCAAGGTTGTTAATGGCATCATGACAATAGGATTTTGATGTTATTGAGCATAAAGGAATTATAAACTTTTTATGATACATTTTGCTTTAAAAATGTTCTATATATGCATTTTAGAAAATGGTAGACTTTTCTAGTCTAAAATGATCTTGGATTCGGGTACAACATATATATGAGGTTTGGATATTTTACAAGGAAATTTATTCATAGCTAATCTCTATGATTTTGATACTCTAGCAAATTCCACATTTATAATCTATTTCCAAATCATTCTTCTTATTATTGTTTTATTAGCATGATTTCTTGTCTTCATAACTCTCACCAATGGTGTAAAATATTTTATAGGCACTCTCTACTATTAAAGCTACAATATTTTTATTATGCTAATTGCATAGATTGACACTATGTTATGGTAAAACCCTTCATGTTTTTTGTGATGAATAGAGACAAGGATAATAATATGGATTACCTCTTTTAATTAATCATTGGATGATGTAATATTGTTATCATTTGTTCTATATTATTTGATGGTTTTTTATCATATAGATACTTCACCTCTATATAGGCTTATGAGCTTTGCATGAAAATATAGGAAAGAAGATCTGACTATAGGATATTTTGTTCCTACATATCAAAAGGGGATGGGTTAGCTTCTCCAATTTTAGTCAAGATATCCCAATCCTCAATAAATGTCATCATTTTTAGGTAAAAAAAATTAACTATCATAAAGAGTGAACTTGTAGATATTGGTTAGCATCTCTAATACTCTGATTTCAAATGAAAATTGATGATCTTGAGCAAAAGATAGTTTGGTAAATTTGTATATAAGTATTTATAATTTTTATTTGTCCAAAAAATCTAAATTTCATATGATATGTGAAAGGGTATATTTTTAAGAAAAAAGCTTAATATTATCTAGTTTAAACTCAACTTAAGATCAGTATGGTAGAAGCCTTAAGCTTGAATTAAAATGTCATGATATCAAACTTTTTAATATCATATAGCAATGATAGTATTTTGAAGGACTTGGAATATTTTATTAGTAGTGGAATTAATCTTAAAAGTCTTTCAAAAACCATTATCGGTCCCCTCTAAAATATATGCATGAAAATTGGTTTGTACCTATTTTTGAACATTTTTTTTTTTTGTTTGAGATAATATTGTCTACTTTACATGTGTATATTTATTACATTGCATTGCATGCTTGCTTTATTACATGGTTCTCATATTGATGTATAACTACCAATATGGAATGGAGTTAAATAGTGGGTAATCAAATAGTTTTATCATAAATGGGCTATGGTAGAATCCCATCAGTTGGTTCCTTTTTATTTATACTTTCTCTTGCAAATTACTTGTTTTTTACACTAGTACACTCAAAATTTAGAGATACTAATTCATAATAGATTGATTCATGGAATTATGCATACTATATTAATAGGTTTACCATGTACAAAAATTTAGTATTTTGTATCTCCATAACATTGTAAATTAAGAAGCTTATGGTATTTAGCTATGAAAATATTGAAGGAATTATGAAAAACTACTTAACATTTGATATGTATTTCTACATATTATTGTACACTTATGATGCTCACATCTATAAAATATACAAATAAATTTAAATTATGATAGACTATTGGAAGATATAATATTATATATTTGAATTAGGTTTTATATTTTGTAATACATTTCTATGGAATGTTGGACATATGGAGGTAAGATCACTTGATATAATTTACTTCTTATTTATAAAATTGATTATCATCGTTTCACATGGTTTTGTTTTATACATATTGGAAAATATATATGCATAGTAGTTTTTGTTACAAAAGGTGAAATTGTTACATAGGAAAGATCATAAATGGAAAAATATCACTTCATTGAAATTCAAGATACTGCAACTGGTATCAACGAAATATGGTCTAAAAAAAACTTATTATAATTAGTATGGAATCATTATGAGTACTCTTATAGGTTAAAGATTGATATTTTCCTTGACAAATGATAATGAAGTTACCAAAGTACCCTACGATGAGATTGTAGGAATATCATTCATATAATAAACTTATAATTGATGAGAAAAAAGGGTTGATGGATTTTCACTTACATGCATCCATAAAGGATAGTAAAGGGATACCATTGAGGATTGCTATTCTTGTTGGAAGATAAAGGAAGTGAAGGAAGCCTATTTATCATTAAGTTGACAAGACAAGAGCCTAACATTATGTAGATCTCAAGTAGATGAAGTCATATCGAGCATCTATGTAAGACTCTTATATATGTTTATAATTGAGTTGAATATCAAGATTAAAATAAAAATAGTCAACTTTATTTTTCTCAAATACCAATCTCATTGGATGGAGCAAAAATTTATCAAATGTAGGATGGTTGAGCATATCCAAGATGATGCTAAGAAATAGTAGGGGTTACATTAGGTAAACAAGATCTTTGTAGATTTATTACATGTAAATAAAATTGGATGGTCAAGAGAATAATACTAAAATTTATCCTAACACTCCAATTGTACTTGTAATATTTACCATTAAAAATAATCTCTAATAACAAAAATTCCTTTTTATTAAAGTAATATCCTCTCATTATTGACATTAAAACCTTGTAGGATGATAAAATTAATCTAAAAATTATGATTCTTAAATTTTTAATTCTATCATAATAGTTATATTGACAAACATCTATTGAAATGATTTATGCTCAATAGAATATTAAACCTGAGTTCTATCTAATTTACATCATAGTATTATTTTATGTTATTTAATACCTATCAACTACATTGTAAGCAATGTCTCATTAATTTTTTTGACTAAATACTAAAACTTAATAAATTGTTGACCTTAAAACCTATTAATCTCTAATTAATTTTTAATATAAGATTAAACCCAATATTAGTTTATACTCAAACACTTACATAATTCCTCTCTTCCTCTTTATCTCTCTAGAGAGAGATAGACTTCATTCATATTCTAAGAGTTTGATCTTATCCTTTACAAAGTTGTTTGTTAAAGTTTCAAATGATTTTGAGTAGGTGAGGAGATTTTTTTCCTTCATCATTTCCCAAAAAAACACCTTCATTAGATTTCCTACTTGATTTCCTTTGTCATTATTAAGTTTAATAAATCCAACTTATGGAAATTTATATTTTACCATAATTCAACTCCATAAATTATTTTTAATTACTCCATTGTCATAGATCACTCTTGTATGTGTATTTAAGTCATTTTACCAAGAGGCTAGCATATGATTTCCCACATTAAGGCTTCTAATAATGAATTTCATGCTTGTAAATATTCTATAATTGTGGCAACAATCTAAATTTATAATTGGATATGAATATGAGTTTTATGTTTAGAATTATATTATCCCTTTAAATCCATAGATTCTAATAAATAATGATAGGACCAATTGTTCATAGAATGCTTGATGCTTTAGCTTTAAGACAATTAATCCAACATTTCACAAACTCTTCCAATATCAATAGAGCAATCTAATAGATTCTTATTTTTTGAAAATGTAGCTCCGAATGATGGAAGTAAATATAAATAATTAAAGTATATGATTTAATATTTCTATGTCCTCCATGATGGTGCTTCTAAATGAAATCTAGGAAAAATTGGTGGAGGTAGTTTTTTTAGAAGTGGTGAAGGCAAAATTCTCCTCACTTATTCAAAATAATATGGAACTTCAACTAACAACTATGTAGAGGCTAGGGCACTTCTTACAAGGACTAGAATTACAGTAGAAAAAGGATGGAAATGTATTTCAATTGAGGGGGACTCATAAATGATCATCAATGTTATTAACAAAAATGGATATGGAATCTGGATAAAAAAATAATATTATTGATGATGTTCATCATATATTACTAGAGGTAATATCTTGTAATTGTTAGCATATTTATAAAGCAGGAAATTGGGTAGCAGTTAAATTAGTGAATTGTGATGTTGATCTTCGTCTTGATGAAATACAAATTTTAGAAGGAAACTGACCAAGTGAGATTTTATCTCTTAATCAAAATTTTGTCAAGGAGCTAATTGTGGAAACATAGCACTTTGAGGAAGTTGAAGAATAAGAGAAAAGAAATGAAATTTTTTTAGAAAATATTACATTATTTGGTTTAGGAGTATGGTCTTCTTATGTAAGTATTTATGTGCAGGATATGCACAAGTGTCATGTATTAGGTGTGTATGTAAGTATCATGTAAAATTATGCAACTATCATAGATTTAAGTATACATATAGAGTCAAGAGTCATGTATACAAGTAGCAATATGAGAATCCAAAGTACATGAGAGTTGGCATATGAAGAGTAAGAGTCAAATACTTGAAGAGTCATATAGTATGGCTTATTATGGAGGAAAAGCTCCATGTATTGCATTGAAGAAAAAAAAAATTGAATATTGTATGATTCATTCAAGATTTAATAATATTGTAGCTTGGATGTATATTTTGAGCAGTTATACTATAAGCGTTTTTCATGTTATTGCGTGAATGATTTTTGCCATTTTATATTTATTTTTATAATACTTTGAGTGTTATTATTATTTATATTAACCATATTATATTTTTATTGCTCTTATATTTGAGTCTACTCAAAGATCCATAATATTGGGATTAAGATAATTTATCTTAAAATTCAACAATGGTATCAAATCTACTTTGAGTAGACTTTATTGACCATTAAACGAAGTCTTCAGTATATATAAAGAGTCATGTGAAGAAAATGTAGACTCAAATTGTTGCAAATTTTGAATTTGCAGATTGATTAATATATTTGATAAAAATCCAAATTCTAATATGTTGGTGTAACCACCAAAAAGGCTCACACCCAAGGTATCCTATTGCAATAATTGATAAAAGCATAACATGCATACAAGAGTAAGAATTTGACAATAAATAAATCAAGAAGAAATACACTTTATTCCATTATATTCAAAGTCAAAATCAAATTACAAGTACATCCCTCTTAGGGATAATCACTTTGATACAATATTACAATAAGAGTGTGTAATTGTTTCCATCTCAAGGGTAGGTGTGATTTCCAAGTGCCTTTCAGGGTGACACGAACTACTCTAGGGTGTCGATGACCCTCTTCTTCGCATTGGGGAAGGAACTTGATAGTTGGTTCTCCTTTGAAACTATTCCTTGTGGTCAAGAAACAACATAGAAGTGTCAAAAAGATAGGTAGCCTCTCATGATGAGGCCCTTTTAGGAAAATTGCATAATGACACTATTACACATGCATAATCAATAAAACATGAAAAGTCCTAAACTATGCAAACTGAATCAAGATTCCTATTATCGCGTAAAGAAAGACAACAACTACTCTAAGCATGGATTAAATATGTAAAATAAGAAATAAAAGTGCATAAAGAACCTATTAATGTCCTAATTAAAGCATAACATGAAGAAGCTAATCTAACCTAATTTTATCAGTCATAAGTCTACTAAACTGTAACTAAACCATGAAAATAGCTAATCTAAACTAATTAATCGAACAAAAATGAAAAGGGGAAGGTTGTGATACCTCTACTGCAAACTGTAGCTTTGGTGAGCAGTCTGCACTAAAAACTATGGTTGAAAGCCGTGATTAGCACACTGATAGGATTACCCTCAATTCCAAGGGCAGTGGGCTTGACCTCCTTTTCTAATTGATGTTCAAGGGTCACCTTCAGTGTCCTTATAACAGTTTTGGTGGTTGAATCATTGTGATGGGCTTTCGTTTGCCCGAATTTGCATTTCTTGGTTCTTTTAGTCTCCTAGAACTTCCATGGCAAATTGATTTTTGAGTGAATAGCAAAGTGGCCTTCTCAAATGCATGAATTCAATATGCAATTCGATAGGGCTTCGTTGCTCACTTGATCAATTAACTCTCTATTTTCTCTCCCCATTTGAAGGGGGTATTTATAGGATGCCCTAGGACTAGGGGTGGATTCCTAGATAAAATAATATCAAGAAGAGGTGGTTAGGACAGTTGTAATGGAAGCCTCTGGAATCTTCCATCTATTAATTGCCTTCTAGATCAAATGGTCATTCAAACCGATTTGGCTCAGATTGAAGACAAACTGGATTTTAGTTAAAACCGCAGGTCACAAATGTGGTCTAGACTATAAACCATAGGTCTCAGCCGTGGTTCAACTGTAAACCACAGGTCTAGGTTGCAGTTTAGACTAATTATGCCAAGGAGCCCAAATTGAATGGTTAGAAACACTGCTCTATCTTGGAGACTATCCAAGATCTTCCATATGGTTTTGTAGCATGTCCATATGAGTAGTCTCCCTCAACATGAAGCATTTTAGGTGTCTACAGATGCCCCTTTTGAGATGCATTGGGAGATCAAAAAATGCTGACCAAAAATAGACCTCCTAAAATGATTTTGAAGGTTCTATGATGATCATTAGTCATATCAACATTAGATGCCCCAGATTCTGCAAAAGAACACGTATCCTAAAATTATTGCTTCCAACTCTTTAGAGGCTTAAACTTGAAAAGCTTGTGCCCTTCTCATCTCATTTGGTACAGCTATGCATTCCATAGATATCTTCTAACCCATAGATCCAAGATACGAAGAACAACAGGTAAAATCATATTTGTTATTTACCCCAAGCAAAGGGGTAAAGCTTATGATGGTTGTTGAAAATGATTCGCAAGGATGAATGCAATTTTGACAAGATCGAGGGATCTAAAATTTTAGGGATCTTCTATTGATTTTGATTATGATTTGATATTATGACTATCCCTTCAAGTGACGGGTCGATGAGAGTAATGACAACGATTAAAGCAAGGATGTTGCTTGACCACCATTGATGATCTGGACAAATTTAGATCTGAACAAATTAATGCCTTGGCTAGGCCTAGTTCAACTTTTGATTCCAAATGTTAATAGTATTTGCACATTTCTATCCCATGGCGCAGTCGGGCTACAATAACCATATTAGGGAATCAAATTGATACAAATCCAATCAAATTTGTGTTGAATCAAATTATCGATTATTTTCTAAAAAAAAATCATAGGAGAGATGACATGCAATGCCTCCTCATTGCTGTGGAGTAGTCCAGCCTTGAAGGCCTTCTTAGGGATTGAAAAGAAACATATCAGATCAACAATGACCATTTTTCCCCAAATGTCCTTATGGTAATCTACTCATCTTGTCGGATTGCATGGATCGCAAGTCACTGCAACCGTCAAGTGTATAGGGTAAATTACTGAATACGAGACGCATTTGGTGTTTTTAATTATTTGATTTTTTTGAATGTTTTGATTTATGAATTGAGTTTTTTTTATTTGGTTGGGAGGTGCTTTTCTCCATAAAAAGATTGTCATAGCGACGACCTCGTTTGAATGTACTTTATAATCTCAGCCAAATATTTAATTTTTAATTGGATCCCAATTTTTGATTATCATAAAATTTCCAAATTGATTTGATTTTATTGATTTATGATCCCCTAGGAGGCATTAGTTTATATTTTTAGCCCTTCCCATGGTGGGACTTATTTAAATTGCTTGTCAGTTGCAAACAGTGACTAGGGTCTATGGTTCCTATTTGTAATTTTGGGAACCACGACTAGGGCTTGTGGTCCACGAGAAATATAAGAGGCTTATAAAAGTCCCAAATTTTAAAATTTCTTTCATTATTCCCTGACAGTGACTTGCAATCTAGAGCTCTAATAGTTACGGCTAAGAAACTGACCTACAATCTACCAAAATTTACCTACACAGCTACTCACAGCATGATGGCAAAGCGCGAGCAAGCTTCTTTGAGTCGCGGTGGACGAGACGAGGGTAAGGTAATTCAAAAACCAAAACCTCACATCCATTACCACTAAAATGAACCCAATTAAGTAATTTATAAATCAATCACACTAAATTGTTGGCAATGAACCTCACCTTAGGCTAGGGTAGCTTAGGATTTAATTTTTTTCATTTTTTAGCCATGGTATTAGATCGGGCGGAATCTCAGTTGGAGATCGTAGGTACCAGTTGTAGTTCCCAATTGATCAATTGGGGATCACAGTTGCTAGCTACGGTCAGCATTCAAAATCCCAATGATCAATTTTTGACTGCATGCAAACTATAAGGTTGACCCGCAGTTCGTAAACTTTAGAAAAAATTTATAATTTTTTTTATTTTTCTAAGGTTTTAAAAGGAATTAATGTCATTTAATGCATTTTTGACCTATCTGAATGACAATTTTGATTTGTAGGCCTGCATGATGACATGCTTTTTATAATTTTATCAATTTTTAACTATTTTCGATGATTTTTAGGTCATTTTTAAATGTTTTTGCTTGTTTTAGTTAGCTTTTCTTATATTATGCTATCTATTTCAAAGATTGACCTCTAGAGCTCAAGATCCTGACATTATTAAGAATCTCTGTGGATATATCACTCCTAGAGAGAAAGAATGGTTCAGAGCTATCGACTTCAGCTATGTACTAGATCTACCCACTATCAGGGTAGATTAGGCCTATTTGACTATGTTGGCCCAATGTTAGAATATGTGGACCAACACATTTCACCTACCTAAAGGTGAAATTATAGTTACCCTAGAGGACATCTACAAGATTTTTAGGATCCCCATTGATGGTAAGGCCATCGTCCCTTCAACTTCTTGGGCTAAGAAGTTCATTTTTTATACCATATTCAATGCCCAGAGCGATGAGGCTCAATGTGGCATTGACCATGGAGGGGTTCACATCAACTATTAGCAGGGGAAGAATGTCTTCTTCATATGCGAGGTTGTCTTCATGCACCTAGTGGTGCAAGTTGTGCTTCTAGACTCGAGCATGAGGATTCCTTAGAACTTCTTAGCCACTATCTACAGAGTTATTCAAAGCACCATCTTTCGACCACTACGACTGGCCTGGGGGATCACCCTGCTCTACCAACTATATGGAGATCTCTACCAGATTACTGATTGAAGCCACAGGGGGATCAGCTACAATATGCTTATTTAGATTTGGGGCTAGCAAAATATTAAGATAGAGCATCCTAGGGAGTTGCCACTGCATATCACAGAGATAAATGATATCCATCAGTGTTATGTTGTCTGCTGGCCTTGAGAGGAGGAGGGCTTTAGGAGCAAGACTCATGCTAACAACATCTAGAATTATATCACACGATTTGTAGGACTCATGCCAGATGATATCGAGTGGCAGTCGTACATGGAGTTTCCTGACTGGACTGAGGTCGGTGAGTGGCTTCGACAGGCTCACCAGGATAGATGGTTACTCGGTTGGTAGGCCGAGATTAGAGAGTACCAATTTTATTCTCACATCCTATGGCAATTAGACCTAGTGTAGGACATTCCAGAGATCCCATTCATCTACATGTGCCTAGCTTTAGAGACACACCTCCCATGGATCTAGCCTTCGGCTTTAGGGGAAAATCTAGATGATTTCTAGGATACCAGAGCTGACCAACCTATTACCACTCTAGCATACGATGGATGGTGGTCGATGCTACGATGGCATGGATCAAGGCCTCTAGGTAAATTTGATGATCAGGCAGAGGCAGCAACAAATCTTGATGGGCATAGGGTGTTCCAGTAGATAGAGGGTAGATGGGGCATAGAGGCCACCATTAAGGAGGCTCCCAGGGATGACCCAAATTATAAGGCTCTAAAGGAGGGTGAGGTTCCTCCTGACAGTGCAGATAGACTACTCTTAACTCAGGTTATTGACTTGTAGAGTAAACTTGGCAGATATCAGACTCAGTAGCGTGAGCGAGACACTACTATCACCACTCTAGAGGTAAAGCTAGCTGACCAAGATAGGCAGTGAGCTAAGGTGTAGGAGGATATCACCAGTCTTATAGAGTGAGCTACAATAGTAGAGGCTCGAGTCTATGATCTCACTAGCGCTCATGATGTGGCATTGACACAGTAGGATGAGTAAGTTGCAAAGAGGGACCTTCTTAGGCTATAGAGGGGAGACTCTACATCCTCTTAGATTATCATGGGACCTCCAACCACTCCATTAGTCATAGGTGTGGATCCTATGGTTGAGATCAGGTGGTTCACTTCTCTAATAAAGGAGAGAAATGATCGATTGGATGTGAGGGAATCTTGCATCTCTCAACTAGAGGGCTTCATCGAGCTGAGGGGTTTACAATTCCTAAGTACATGCATGCTACAGGGTCACAGAGGACCAAGACTAGGACCACAGGACAGTCCTCAGTGAGTTCCAACCACCAAAATCATAGGATCGAGCAGACTCACTAATCTTCTAGCACACACGGAGCCAGCTCTCATAGGAGCCATAGGGATACAGGTGGTGATTCACAGGTTGGGGGTGTAGGACCTCCTTAGTATACATTATCTGATATATGTATTGTACTATTTTTGAGTGTAAGGTTGAGGACCTACACAATTGTAGTCTACGAGCATTTTTGTACTCCCGATGTACTCTGAGACACATATTTATATATGATATGATTGATCATTATTTTATGGCTCATTATTGTGTACTCATTTATTTTTGATTTTATGTTTATGTGATGCACATGGATGCAATGCTTATGTTATGCTGATGTTATATGATGTGATGTATGGATGACATGCACTAGATAGCTATTTAATTTATGATGATGGTATGTAGTGATCTAGATGCTTAGATGTGCTTTTTATGATGGATGCATATGGATGCAATATTCTTTTCTTAACACATATTTGATATTGCTTTATTGTATGCATTAATGTATGTAATGATTTATTTACACGATGCTAATCTAATGTAAATGAACCTGTATGTTTTAATCACTTAAAACATAAGGAATAAATGCAGATATTTTTATCAATATAATGGATGACACCATAGAATATATAAAAAATCATGAATGTAATTGAAAATCCTTAAGATAATAATTTAATCAATTAATCACCCATATATGCAATGTATTGAAATGCTATGTTATGATGCGAATGATATAATGTGTCATTCGATTTTCTTTTGAAATTTTGAAAAACATGCACGATATAGTCAGTGGTCGTCTAAATATTATTTCTAATATCCATCCGGTATCTATCCTATATGTTGATTGTGCTTTATATAATTATGTATCATGGATTCGATACTTTGCAATTTGATGATTTATATGGTTGCAATTTTTGACATTTTGTTGCTATGGGAGAAATTTTTTAGGTTTTCCATGAGACTCAAACACCCTAATGGACTTATCAAAAGTTGCATACTAACCACACTAGAATTTTGAGATAAAAGGCTTTTGTTAGGATAGACCCTAACTGTTCATTATCCCTGTGTGTGCAAATGAATTTTAAGATAAGACACGAGCGTTCCCTGATGTTAGGTAGGATTATTTCAGCCCATTTTTAAGATAGGGGTTCCACAAATGTCTTATCCAATCTCAAGTTTATATTTTAGTTTGACTAAGCCACTAGGAAATGCAGGACACCTGAAGCTAGCTCTTCCATATTCAAACATTGATCTTGTTCATAAGCGAGGTGCTAATGCATCAGACATATCGTCATGTGTAAGATATAGTAGTGCTAACAATTCCATGGATTCAGACTCATTCCTTTCTATCCTTCAATTTTTAGGATACTTGCTCATATGTAGTGAAGCAAGGGATTCGATTCCATCTTCTTTTGAATTTTCATTAGATCTTCATTTGATCTCTCTTCGAACTGGATTTTGGATCTTCATTTGATCTCTCTTTGAACTGGATTTTGGATCTTCATTTGATCTCTCTTCAAACTAGATTTTGGATATTCATTTGATCTTCGCTTGAACTTTTGATTTATGATCTTTATTTGATATTCACTTTGAAATTTAATTTAAGCCTATTTTTTTTATCTTCACTTGATCTCCACTTTTCGGCATTTACATTTGAAAATTTTCTTTAGAAACTTTCCTTTGGGGTATTTACTTGGAAAACTATTTCTAGTATATCAATTGAGAATATCAATCTTATGATATCAATATGGGATATCACTCTAGGAAGTCGATCTATGATATTTATCTTATGATATAAATATGGGATATCACTCTAGGAAGTCGATCTATGATATCGATCTAGGGTATCAATCTTGAGGATTGATATGGGATATCACTCTGGGATATTTCTCATTTTATTGTAAGTAAGGGATTCAGCATAGGGAACTAACCTATCCTTTTGCCAACTGCCAACATCTCCCATACCGTCCGTACAGAGGGATAAGCAAGAATTACTCTTTTCACTTCAGGATACCTAGTCCTACCTCGTGACTTTCATCTTCCCCTAGTCCTTGTTAGGATTGTTTAAATTTGTTGATTAGTGATAGGCTTCTGATAAGCTAAGGGCTATACTAACTGAACCTTAGCTACAAAATCAAAACAAGCTTTCTACCAACTCTTGATAAGACTACTAGGTATGGCTGACTTACTAGAAAACCCTAGTGTATCTCCATAGCAACATTACAGGTTGTGTTGAAAAATACAATTACTCGCATGAATGATGTATCATGATAAATATAGAGATGCATGATTTAAACACAAATGTGGTGTCGTTTGTAATACTGACAAACATAATCCCTCCTACAACGGAATCCAATTGATGATGAATGCCTATATGCAATGCAGCAAATGCATGTGTGAATGCAAAATGACAATGCAAAATTCAAATGCAAATGCAAATATTTTTGGATTTTATGCTTTACAAATTTTTTTTTTTGGATTTTATTTATTTTATTGATTTTATATTTTTTATGGGTTTTGAGCCTCACAATTGATCAAACGGCGAGTACATGCCTTTGGAGCCTTTAGATTGACCAAGCGATTTTTTTAGAATCCTTGGAGCTTTTAGGATTGACCAAAGGGATTATGGGTACCTTTCGGGTGTTTTGGGATGACCAAGCAATTTTAAAAATCCTTAGAGCTTTTGGGTTAACCAAGAAATTTTTTAGAAACTCTTGGTGCATTTTGAGTTTGACCAAAGGGCTTAAAGATACCTCTGGATCTTTTTTATTGACTTGACCAAGCGGTTTTCAAGAACCCTTGGAGCCTTTTTTAGACTGACCAAAGGGCTGACAGATGCCTTTGGAGCTTTTTAGGATGACTTAGTGATTATCAACAAATCCTTGAGGCTTTTAACTGACACAACCAAGCGGTTTTAGGGTCCCTTGGAGCCTTTTGGGATGATCGAGTGGTTTTAACCAAACCCTCAGAGCTTTTTAGGATGATTGAGCAGCTACAAGCAACTCTTGGAGCCTTTTACTCTGCTTCAAGCATAAAACACCTTAAGATGGATGATTTTGAGAGGTTCAAGCTCTTCAACACCCCCTAGCGACATTAGGCGATAGGTACCTAGACCAATATTTTTAGATATGATGTAGGGTCCTAGCCAATTAGCTGCAAATTTGTCTTGCATGTCTAGCGATAAATTAGAGTTCTATTGGTTTTCTTTCAAGACGAGATCCCCAACTTCAAAGTCTCTCTGGTGGACTTTGATATTGTAATCTCATTTTAGTCTCTCCTGACAAACATGGAGATGCTCCAGGTCATTCATGCAATGTTCATCAAGTAGCGTTAGTTGATCTAGTTGAGCTTGTTGTGCAGTGCCATCATCGATGAACTCTTTCAATGCGACATGTAGCATTGGAATTTCTAATTCCAAGGGCATAATGGCCTCAGTGTCATATACTAGTGAGAACAATGTTGCCCCAATAGGCATCCAAATACTAGCCCTGTAAGCCCATAATGCAAGGGGCATCTGGATATGCCAGTATTTATGGTTTTCTTGTACCGTCTTTTTCAATATGGCCACCACTATCTTATTTGAAGCCTCAACCTACCTATTTTCTTGCGGATAGTATGGAGTCACAAAACTATGTTTGATTCTATATTTAGATGTCAAAGCTCTCATAATTTTGTTCTTGAAAAATGTTCCATTATCCGATATTATTTTGGATGGAATCCCAAAATGACTTATGATATGCTCCAGTATAAACTCTGCTATACGAGCTCCAGTTGTCGTTGTTAAGGGTATTGCTTCCATTCGCTTTGTAAAATACTTAGTAGTCATGATTATGAATGTATGTTGGCCCGATTATGGAGAGATATTACCTATAAGTGAAGAACACAAGCTTATACTGAAAGGTGGGGGTGAACAGTATAAGACCTCTTTTTACTTTTTCTTTTATACTTCAAAATAGTAAAGCAATATACCCAAAGCAATATCAAAACAATGCACAAAATCATCCACAAAGTGACACCAATTTTAACGTGGTTCACCCAGAATGGCTGGGCTACGTCCACAAAACTTTTCTCTAAAAATTATCTCAAAGTTCTTTGGGAAACCTTCCCAATTACAATGTTTATGAGCCTCGGCCCAAAGGAGATACCTTCCCCCAATCTCGAGTTCATGGGCACCAACCCATAGGAGACACCAATCCCCTAGCTCTGCTCTGACTGGTGATCCTCTAGAAAACCTCTGCCTCCGTTGCCCTTAGCAAATGGAACTCTATCCACAGAAGACACTTGTCCTCCCTACTCTGGCTGGAGACCTCTGTCCTCAACTCTATCACCTCCAAAGTTGGTCCTCGAATTTGCACTAAACACAGTCCTTCGATCTAGCACAAATGTCCTCGTTCTCTTTCTCTGATCTGCACCAAACACAGTCCTTCGGTCTGGCACAAATTTCCTCGACTGGTCCTCAAATCTGGTTCACAAAAGTGGTTCACAAGCTTTCACTAAAGCTTGCTTGATCTTCACCCAAGTCTTCACCAAGACTTGTCTCAGATCTGCTTTGCAAGTTCTCACTAGAACCTGTCCAAACTGCTCCACAAGCTCAACAAAAACTTGCTCAAATCTGTCCAACAAGCCCTCTCAATGACTTGTCCAAAACCTACTCACAAGCTCTCACAAAGCTTGCCCAAGGCTGTCCACAAGTCTTCACAAAGACTTGTCTCAAATCTGCTTGTGAGCTCTTAGAAAAGCTCACACAAATTTGTCCTTAAGTTCTCTCTGTGCAATCACAGCCGCACTTGGTCGAACTCCAACCTTTGCACTATCTACGCAATCATAGCGGCACTTGGAACAATTCACCATGACTCTTCGCAACTCACAACACTTCACTTTTTTGCTCTCTATGCGCTCTTGCTTCGCACTTAGCTCGATTCGACATGACTCGCTCTCTGTGCACCGTGGACTTAACTTGCACACTTTCGATACCTCCAAATCTTCAAACATCCCTCCTTTTATAACAAAAATTCTCAAGATCAAAACCTTAATCTTAGTCGGCTGTAACCCTAAACTTCATCGGCTCAAATTTAACTTTGTCGGCTTCAACCGCCTCTGTGGTTCTGTAGCTTTTCCCATGAAACTACAACATGTCACGATATCATGACACCTTTGCCTTCATACACTTTCTTTTGGCTTTTGTCATGATATCATGACACTTTAGCCTTTGTCGACTTCAACTAAGTTCTTGTCATGATATCGCGACACTTCTGTCTTTGTCAGCATCAACTTTGCTTATGTCATGATATCACGACACTTCTCCCTTCGTCGACCTCCTTTCTGCTTTTGTCATGAAATCATGACACTTCTGCCTCTACAGACTTCGTCTTCACTTCTATCATGAAATCATGACACTTCTGTCTTCATAACCTTCCTCTCTGCTTTTGTCGTAAAATCATGACACTTCACCTATAGAAGACCTACTTTCAGTTTCTATCACGAAATCATGACACTTCTACTTTATCTACTTTCTTTTCTACCTGTCGTGAAATCATGACACTTTCTACATCCGTACGCTTTCCCTTCATCTTGTCATGAAATCATGACACTTTCTTCATCCGTACGTTTTCTCCACAACCTGTCATGAAATCGTGACAGTTCTCACTTCAAAACCTTTCCTTTGTTGCATGTCATGAAATCATGATAGTTCTCACTTGGAACATTTTCATCTACAGCATGTCACAAAATCATGACGGTTCTCACTTTGAACTCTACAGCATGTCACAAAATCATGACAGCTCTCACTTGAACTTTGCAGCATGTCATGAAATCGTGACACTTTTTGAGTTACTTTCTCTCTTCGAACTTGTCATGAAATCGTGACAGTTCATACTGTGGACTCTCTCTTCTGCATTATGTCACGAAATCGTGACACTTTTTCGTCCGTACAACCTTCCTTGCAATATGTCATGAAATCGTGACACTTTTCCTTCTCGACCTTCCTGCTCTTTTCAAGTCACGAAAATGTGACATGTCATGAAATCGTGACACTTTCCACCTTGCTTTTTTCTCTGCCAACATGTCACGAAATCGTGACAGTTTTTCTTGCTTCTTCTCTCTCTTCCAACATGTCATGAAATCATGACAGTTTTCCCTGCTTCTTCTCTCTCTTCTAACATGTCGCGAAATCATGATAGTTTTTCCAGCTCTTTCTCTCTCCTCTAACATGTCGCGAAATCGTGACTATTTTTCTTGCCTGTTGTATATGTCGCGATATCGCGACACTTTTCTTACTTGTCTTTTTCTTTGATCTTTTGCAAATGGGCCACTATGGTCTTCTTGGAAACTCACTGTCCATACTCTGAATACCCTTCGAACTTGTCATGTCGTAACCTTCAACAAAACAAATTATTTGACATCAAATCAAATTCCTTCAAAAGCTTCTTGACATCAATGACAACTTCTACACTTGAGCAAAGGCAATGTACCCAAGGTACCCAAAATTGCCAACAATCTCCCCCTTTGTCATTGATGGCAAACCTTTACTGAAAAACACATCTCAAGAGCCAAAACTGAAACCAACTGTGCTAACAACTGAGAATCTTCCTTTGAAGTTTTGCTCCCCCTGACTTGAAGCTTTCCTCTTCACTAGAAGCTCTCCCCCTTACTCATATCTCTCCCCCTTTGTCATCAATGGCAAAGGGTCACCTTTGGGGCTCGGGACTAAGAATGAGCCTCTTAGCTTAGTCCCTCCCCCACCTCTTGATGAGGTGATTAATTCTGGGGTGGGAGTAAAACTCCCATTAGGCACTGATCATCATCAGCGTCTATAACTTCCTTGTCGGGCCTTCTCTTGAACTCTTTGTCCATATTCTTGTTCTTGTCACTGTTCTTGTTCTTGTTCTCATCCCTGTTCTTGTCCATGCCTTGATCCTTGGACCTGTTCATACCACTGTTCCTGTTCTTGTACCTTGGAAGTTCAGCTCTACACTGTCTAGTTGTGTGACCTTCATTGTTGCACTTATAACAAGTAACAATGTTATTTCTTTTAGGCATACCTGTTCTTTGAATCCACCAGTTCTGACCAAACCTGTTCCTGTTATTTGTCTTGCAATAAACTGCCTTGTGCCCAAACTATTGACAAGAGTAACAATACCCTTGAAAGAAACTAGCACTTCTGAAATTGTTGTTTACCTTCTTCATTTGAGCCATGCAATGTGAAGCCGTGTGACCAAACCTGTGACACGCAAAACATCTGCCTTGAAATTTTCTTCTATTTGACCTCTTGGGTCCCAAAAACTTCTTCTTCTCATTCTGAACTCTGTTTTCTATTTCTGCGCATCTATCACTCATGGACTCTTTCTCTGAAATACTCTCCTCATCAGAACTCTCTTCTTTTTGGAATCTCTTACTAGATTCCCCAACCTGTTCCTTGTGCGGCTTAACAAAACCAAGGCCTGTTTTATCTGTTGTCTTTCTTTGACCTTTGATGAGTGACTTAACCTTTTTGGAGCTATCTTGAAACCTGTAAAGCTTATCCTTGTACTCTTTAGTTTCCTCTTTCAAAGAAGCCATTTTCTGTTCTAACTCACTATACTCAAGAACCTTAGACTCTAGCTCATCCTTGAGTTCTTGTGTCTTAGCTATAGAGAAATCAAGATTTTCTATAAGATCATCTCTCTCCATATAACATTCATCTAACTTATCCTTGAGTCTAGCATTCTTCTTTCTTTCCTTTTTCAAAGCACTAAGAGCATTAATAAGTTCACTTTCAAGATCCTTTATTTGTTTGCTTTCTGAATCATCAAAGCCTTTTTCAGATTTCTTCTCACTAGAGGTGCTACCTTTTTCAAAAACCATACAAGCATCTTCCTTATAGTTTTCTGAAGCATCCTCATACATACTAGAAACCAAATCATTATTTGTACAATCATCCTCAAGGTGACCAAAATTTCCACATCTAAGACATTTCATGATAATGAATCTATGTTTCGGTTCTTCCTCTTTTTCTGATATGAACAACATCTCATTTTCTTCATCACTTGAAGAACTTTCACTATCACTACTAGAACACTTACTTGCTTTGTCTAGGTAGAAACTCTTCTTGTGCTTGTGAGAATACCTCTTTCCTTGATTGTTGTGCTCATCTTTGTTCTTCCTGTGATGCTTGTGCTTTTCAGAATCCTTGCTCTTAGAATCTTGTTTATCTTCATCACTTTCATTCTTGGAAATAGTACAGTCAGTAGCATAATGACCAAACTTTCCACAATTGAAACATCTTATATTTTTCATGCTTTTGTGCTTTCTAGAGAACTTGCCTTTCTTGCTGTAATATGCCTCTTCATCACTAGAAGACTCATCACTCTCTTGAAGTTGTTTACCCTTGGATTTCTTGGTAGCCTTGAAAGCTGCCTCTTTCTTGACATCAACCTTCACTTGAGTTCTCAACTCAAATGCTGCAAGTATACTATGGAGCTCATCCTTTTTCAACTTATCCAAATCTTTAGCTTCCTCAATAGCAAAAATCTTTTCACTAAATCTATTAGGAAGAGATCTTAAAATCTTATCACAAACATCATTTTCAGCAAGCTCAAGACCTAAGTCTTTCATGGAGTTAACAACCTCATCCATACGAAGCATGTAGTCACTAATATTTTCATCATCATTCATCTGGAGTTGTTCAAACATACCTTTGAAGTGTCTCAACTTGGCCTTTCGGACATTTGCATCACCTGTATGAACCACCTTCAACTGTTTCCACATTTCACTAGCTGTCTTGCAGTGAATCACTTTGGTGAGATCTGCTTTCTATAAGCCTTTCAGGATTGCATTCATTGCTTTTGAATTGTTGTGATGTAGGAGCCTGTCTTCTTTAGTATAAGGACCATGTTCAGGAATAGTGTACTCATCTTCAATCACTTCCCAAACCTCATTCCCAAGTGCCATTAGATGAACCTTCATCCTTGCACTCCAAAGACCAAAATCTGATCCATCAAGAATAGGTGCTGCATTGCCACTTGAATAATCCATTGTGTTCTTTGCTAGCTTTTCCTTCAAGTTGTTAAACTTTTCGAAGGCACCTGCTCTGATACCAATTGAAGAACACAAGCTTATACTGAGAGGGGGGTGAACAAGTATAAGACCTCTTTTTACTTTTTCTTTTATACTTCAAAATAGTAAAGCAATATACCCAAAGCAATATCAAAACAATGCACAAAATCATCCACAAAGTGACACCAATTTTAACGTGGTTCACCCAGAAATGGCCTGGGCTACGTCCACAAAACTTTTCTCTAAAAATTATCTCAAAGTTCTTTGGGAAACCTTCCCAATTACAATGTTTATGAGCCTCGGCCCAAAGGAGATACCTTCCCCCAATCTCGAGTTCGTGGGCACCAACCCACAGGAGACACCAATCCCCTAGCTCTGCTCTGACTGGTGATCCTCTAGAAAACCTCTACCTCCGCTGCCCTTAGCAAATGGAACTCTATCCATAGAAGACACCTGTCCTCCCTGCTCTGGCTGGAGACCTCTGTCCTCAACTCTATCACCTCCAAAGCTGGTCCTCGAATTTGCACTAAACACAGTCCTTCGGTCTAGCACAAATGTCCTCATTCTCTTTCTCTGATCTGCACCAAACACAGTCCTTCGGTCTGGCACAAATGTCCTCGAATTGGTCCTCAAATATGGTTCACAAAAGGTTCACAAGCTTTCACTAAAGCTTGCTTGATCTTCACCCAAGTCTTCACCAAGACTTGTCTCAAATCTGCTTTGCAAGTTCTCACTAGAACCTATCCAAACTTCTCCACAAGCTCAACAAAAACTTGCTCAAATCTGTCCAACAAGCCCTCTCAATGACTTGTCCAAAACCTACTCACAAGCTCTCACAAAGCTTGCCCAAGGCTGTCCACAAGTCTTCACAAAGACTTGTCTCAAATCTGCTTGTGAGCTCTTAGAAAAGCTCACACAAATTTGTCCTTAAGTTCTCTCTGTGCAATCATAGCCGCACTTGGTCGAACTCCAACCTTTGCACTGTCTACGCAATCACAGTGGCACTTGGAACAATTCACCATGACTCTTCGCAACTCACAACACTTCGCTTTTCTGCTCTCTGTGCGCTCTTGCTTCGCACTTAGCTCGATTCGACATGACTCGCTCTCTACGCATCGCGGACTTAACTTGCACACATTCGATACCTCCCAAATCTTCAAACATCCCTCCTTTTATAACAAAAATTCTCAAGATCAAAACCTTAATCTTAGTCGGTTGTAACCCTAAACTTCATCGGCTCAAATTTAACTTTGTCGACTTCAACCGCCTCTGTGGTTCTGTAGCTTTTCTCATGAAACTACAACATGTCGCGATATCACGACACCTTTGCCTCCGTACACTTTCTTTTGGCTTTTGTCATGATATCGTGACACTTCAGCCTTTGTCGACTTCAACTAAGTTCTTGTCATGATATCGCGACACTTCTATCTTTGTCAGCATCAACTTTGCTTATGTCACGATATCACGACACTTCTCCCTTCGTCGACCTCCTTTCTACTTTTGTCATGAAATCGTGACACTTCTGCCTCTGCAGACTTCATCTTCACTTCTATCATGAAATCGTGACACTTCTGTCTTCATAACCTTCCTCTCTGCTTTTGTCATGAAATCGTGACACTTCACCTATAGAAGACCTGCTTTCAGTTTTTGTCATGAAATCATGACACTTCTACTAACTCTTTTTTTTTCATTGAAATCGTGACACTTTCTGCATCCGTACGCTTTCCCTTCATCTTGTCATGAAATCATGACACTTTCTTCATCCGTACGTTTTCTCCACAACCTGTCATGAAATCGTGATAGTTCTCACTTCAAAACCTTTCCTTTGCTGCATGTCATGAAATCATGATAGTTCTCACTTGGAACATTTTCATCTGCAACATGTCATGAAATCATGACGGTTCTCACTTCGACCTCTATAGCATGTCATGAAATCATGACTTCTCACTTTGAACTTAGCAGCATGTCACGAAATCATGACACTTTTCGAGTTACTTTCTCTCTCTTCGAACTTGTCATGAAATCATGACAGTTCATACTACGGACTCTCTCTTCTGCATTATGTCACGAAATCGTGACACTTTTTTGTCCGTACAACCTTCCTTGCAATATGTCATAAAATCGTGACACTTTTCCTTCTCTGCCTTCCTACTCTTTTCAAGTCACAAAAATGCGACATGTCATGAAATCGTGACACTTTCCACCTTGCTCTCTTTCTCTGCCAACATGTCACGAAATCGTGACAGTTTTTCTTGCTTCTTCTCTCTCTTCCAACATGTCATGAAATCGTGATAGTTTTCCCTGCTTCTTCTCTCTCTTCTAACATGTCATGAAATCATGACAGTTTTTCAGCTCTTTCTCTCTCCTCTAACATGTCACGAAATCGTGACTATTTTTCTTGCCTGTTGTATATGTCGCGATATCGCGACACTTTTCTTACTTGTCTTTTTCTTTGATCTTTTGCAAATGGGCCACTATGGTCTTCTTGGAAACTCATTGTCCATACTCTGAATACCCTTCGAACTTGTCATGTCGTAACCTTCAACAAAACAAATTATTTGACATCAAATCAAATTCCTTCAAAAGCTTCTTGACATCAATGACAACTTCTACACTTGAGCAAAGGCAATGTACCCAAGGTACCCAAAATTGCCAACAATAAGATCTAGTCCCCACTGAGCAAATTTCCAAGCTGCTTGAATGGTCTGTAAGGCCTACGATGGCAAGTATGTAAGATTAGCATGATGCTAGTATTTAACATATTTCTTGACATACGCATTGCACTTCTTCTCCATATTGGGCCAATAGTAGCCCATTCGAAGGATGCGCTTGACGATGGCCATGCCACTAAAATGACCATCGCATGTACCATCAAGGGCTTGCAAAATCATGCATGATGCCTCTTGGGGCTCTAAGCAACGAAGGAGAACTCCATCGTATCCTCGTCGATACAGGATGTCTCTTATTAAGACATATTTGGCTGCTTTTTGTTTAAATGTGCACTTTACGGCATGCGACAATCCCTCGAGGGTTATACTAAGCTTTAGGAAGTCTTTCATTTGCGACATCCAATTTTGATAAATCTTAGCTTCGACTGCTAAGATGACTTGCTCCCCCTGCGTATTTACCTTTGCAAATGCAAACTCAAAAAAAACCCTATGGTGAATGGTAGTGCCACTCCCCATAGGAATCTGAGAGGTTAATGTCCCCCAAGGTGCCTTCTTAAGAAAGTCTTTAGCTTTGCAAAACCATTCAGCTTGTGGTTCTACACTGATCATGTTGATCGATTCTCTGTTATCATAGGATGCACACTCTACTATTGGATGTGATAGCGTCTTGACATAGATGGTAGTGAAATCAACAGATGAATTATGAGGGATTAAAGATCCCAGAGAAGCCATGGTATCTGCAAACCTATTTGATGATCAAGGGATTGCCTCAATGTGATACCATTCAAATTTGGCCAAATATATGTCAACTAAATCTTTAAAGGCTTTCAGTATGGGACATCGACACTAAAAATGCCCCTTGACTTGATTTAGTATGAGCAAGGAGTCACCAAAGATGTTCAATCTCTTAATATTCATGGTGACGGTTGTGTGGAGGCCCAGTAGTAGGGCTTCATACTCAGTGTTGTTGTTGGTGCACAAAAAATCCAACTTGAATGACAAGGGCATTGGATCTCCTTATGGTGTGAAGAATACTATCCTGACACCACCTCTTGTTCGCATTTTGAACCGTTGAAGAACATAGTCATATCAACATTGTTCTCTATCTCTTCAGGTTTGGGAGCTTCAGATATGATGAAGACTGCATCATACGAAAGCTCGATTGTTAGAGGCTTATTATTTTATAGTGGTGTCTTAGATAATTAATCTACTATGACTTGTCCCTTAATGGACTTCTGGCTTATGAATTCTAGGTTGAATTTTATCAATAGCATGATCCACTTTGTAGTACGCGTATTGTGATACGTCTTACTCATCATGTACTGCAAAGGATTTTGTTTGGATATAACATACATCGTATGACTTAGCATGTAATACCTCTATTTCTTGGTAGCAAACACCACTACTAAATACAAATTTTCCACATATGCATACCCAAGCTCATATCTCACCAAGGTTCGACTAATATAATATATGGCATGTTCTTTGCCTTTCACATTCTTTTGGGCTAACATGGTTCCTAGTGCAAAGTCAGTTGCCAATATATATAATAGAAAAGGCACCTCTGGTCTTGGTGGAGCTAACACTGGTGCCATCACCAGGTATTGCTTTAATTCAGCAAAGGCTACCTGTTGGTTCGACTTTTATACACACCCTATGAAGAATGAGCATGAAACTCTGATAACACTTATAAGGGATAAATCCCACTCACTTTAGGATCTTGCTGGATATCCAAGGTGTGAGTTACAGAGTTGGGTCGAATGTCTATTCACTCTTTTTCGCTTCTAGAATAGTTTTCAAGCGGACTGTCTGTTACCTTACAACGGGTTCTAGACTTTGGTTCAGTAATGTTTTTGGAATTGGTTATCTTTGTGGACACTCAGATTTACAATCAGTTCTTTGATCTAGCTCTTTATGTTTTAGCAATTTTAAATAAAAGACAAATTCTAAAGAAAATAAAAATGGATCATTCAATCGATGGAACAGAGAAAGTAGAGTAGGGCAGAAAGAGAATTTTACCTAACTTAGCTGCAAAAACACAACTACCAATTTTAGTTATACCAGTTAGCTTCACAATAGAACAAATCAAAGAGGAAAGTGTCCAGATTTCTAAGATCACCTTCCACTAAGAGCATAAGACAGAGACAAAAATAGATCTGAAAGAAAATCACAAACAGAAAGGAAAGTCGGTTGAAATTGGTATCTCTCACCGGTAGCTTAGCTCGCACGGTGAGGACAGAGGAATTAGAACAGGCCTGAACCTTAAATCTGTAATTTTCCCTAGCATACAATAAAAAGAATGAAGCCTAGTAGCATACCCAATCTTTGATAACATAGATCTACAACATAAATTAAATAAACCTTAATGAAATGAAAACAAAATAAGATGAACTTATCACAGTCTGAAAGAGATTAGGCTCCTAGCCATGCTATCACAAAAAATGAAACTACACCAACTCCAGGTCCAGAACAAAGCATTCAAACAAGATTTGCAGGAAATTGCTCCAATAGCTTTTATTTCTAAGTTTTCGCCTCTATAATTTACATCCGAAAGAAGTATATATAGACTCAGGACAAACCCTGATCTTTTCAAAAATATCTTCTTTCAAAACCCTAAATCTTATCACTTAAACTCTACTACCCAGGTTTTACAATATAAGGCCTTTTAAAATAGAGTTTCGATAAAACCTAACCATTATGCAAATCTTAGTGCGGTTACTTGCCATAAATGGAGAAGGCATGATCTGATATTATTCTCATCCATTTATAACTGCAAGTAAATATCTTCTTTTTTTGTCCGGTCGCCGATATATTCCATAAATGGGCACTACGTGTGAAGGTATCTTCATCTTTCTGGTGCATCTGTCGAGAGCGTCTCATTAATTCCTCAGAGAAATTCGGATGAGTCATTGGTTTCTCTGACATTTTATCTTCGTAGAGCCACCTTTGAGTTGAAATTCTCTGCATGCCATTACTTTCACCATAAATTCTCCTGTTAAATGCGTCCATTGGCAAATTCCGGTAACTGTGTGTAGATATTTTCATTTTCTGATCAATTGTCGACATATTCCATTAAATGGGCAACTGCTTAGTCACCGTAAAGTCTCTTTGCAGCCAGATCCGTAAAATCTGGATGGACCAAAAATTCTCGACATCTCACATTTCCATCTGATGGCCTTCACTTGATCCACGCTTATTTTGTCCTTTTCTCCATTACTTTTGCTAGTATGCAACTGCCAGATGGCTTTTCTACAAAAGACAAAACCAAGATTAGCATTTTAATATTATTAAATTAAACCCTAATTTTTATTACCTTGTCGGTTGGTTTCCTTCTTCCCAGCTCATGGCGTCGCGAAATCGAGATAGGTCCAAAAATGGGACATGTCGCGATATCGTGACGTTTTCCTTCCTTTACTTCTTCTGGGCTTACTCTGTCGCGAATCGCGACATGTCGCGATTTCACGACATGTCACGAAATCATGACATTCTCCCAACTTCGCTTCCATTTTGATTTCTCTGTCGCAAAATCGCAACGTTCTCTTGACTTCACTTCCATTTTTATTTCTCTGTCATGAAATCGCGACGTTCTCTCGACTTCGCTTCCATTTTGATTTCTCTGTCGCAAAACCGCGACATGTCGTGAAATCGCAACATTTTTATGCCTTGGCTCTTTTAGTCAAAATATGTCACGAAATCGTGACCCTTTTATGCCTTGGCTCTTTCAACCAAATGCATTGTGAAATCATGACATCTCTATCGCTTGGCTCTCTCTACCAAATGCATCGCGAAATCGTGACGTCTTTGTCCTTTGGCTCTCTCTACCAAATGTGTCATGAAATCATGACGTCTCTGTCATTTGGCTCTCTCTACCAAATGCATCATGAAATCGTGACGTCTTTGTTGCTTGTGTCATGATTTCAAACCATGTCATAATTTCACGACGTTTATGTTGCTTGCGTCACGATTTCAAACCATGTCGCAATTTCATGACGTTTATGTTGCTTGCGTCACGATTTCAAACCATGTCACGATTTCGCGACGTTCTCATCACTTGGTTCTTTTAGTCCAAATATGTCGTGAAATCATGACGTTTTCCATACTTCATTTCTTTCAAGCTTATGACGCCGCAAAAATGGAACAGGTCGCGAAATCGCGACGTTTGCCTCAAGCTTTGCCTCCTCTTAAAACCTATCATGAAATCGCGACGTTTTCCTTGAAGTTTGCATCCAACCAAAATGTGTCGCAATATCACAACATTTTCCATAAGACTTGCTCCCAGTTAAAACCTATCGCGATATCACGACGTTTTTCTCACTCGGCTCTTCGAATCCAAATATGTCACGAAATCGCGACATTTTTGAAAATGGAATATGTCGCGAAATCGTGACTTTTCCAAAAATGGAATGTGTCGCGAAATCGCGACGTTTTCTCAAGTTACTTCCACTTTGCAAATTTTTCAGAAATTGTAGGTTGACTCCAATGATTTTGTTCATCTGTACTCTGCATTTTTTTACATATTAGTGAAAGATCTTCTTTACTCATAATGACTCTAACATTTTAAACAAATGAATTCTAAATTGAAATCAAAGCCATATGCAAGCCCACTTAGATACTTTGGTATATGCAAAACTTGAAGAAGAAGGAGGCAAGCACAATTTGGAATAAAAACTTGAAAAACATCAAGAGGGTCCCTACGGCAAAATGAAAGCTAAATATTTTCAAAGGATGGAATTTCATTTTTTTCAGTGGGGGTGTGTTGCTTCTCAAAAAATGGCGATATCAACGAGGAAAATAGTAGCACTATTTTAGAATCCAGGACTCTAGTTTCAAAACAATATAGACCATGTACCATGCTTTGCCACAAATATTCTTCAAAATAATTTAACTACTACCTGATAGTTGTTAAAATTTCCCAAGGACATACTAGGTTGAATCACTTAAGGAAGATTTCTGATGTGCAATTATAAGCGTATAACTTTCTTCAAGGATGACTGGGCCTTCAAATGTTTTACTTCGGATTGATCAATTTTTCTAGATTGTGAAAGGGGAAACCGAGTAGGGCTCTGTTTACTAGTTTAGCCTTTTACAGCCTCGACAGAGTTACTCTTTAGATTTTCATGACCCTGATCCACAACTATGAGGTGGTATCTACAACTTGGTAAAAGAAAACATCTTCTGGTTCCTTGGCTATCTCTTTCATTACAATAACTTCTTCTTTCTTTTTTTTGTGGGAAATAAAAGAGTGCCAGTTTTATGTTGCCTTGCTCAACTTTCACCTTCTCTCTCTCTCTTTTGAAATATACCGAAATCTGAAAAGCCTTGCTAAAAACAATTTTTTTATATTTCATCGATCTGGAAAGCCTGGGTACCGATAGCCTCTTTGGATACTTAAATAATTTCATGAATCAGAGTCCCCTCTTACGACCAACTTTTCTTGGATTCCCTGGGAGTTTCTCCAGTCAAACAGTATAGCAGTTTCTTTATAATTAAAATAATTGTGGCAAGCAAGACACAAAATCCAATTATCTTTCTACTATTGTTCTGAATAACAAAATAGTTCCACTATTCAATTTAAGCAGACTATCTCTTAATTAGAATAAAACAAAATGAACACTGGATTTTGAACTCAGAATAAAAACAATTTTTAAAGGCTGATTCTTTCTTTGCTGCCTAGGCAAAACTTAAAAAAAATAGAATTTTTAAAAGCTAAAAGAAATTTGTACAGACCCCAAAGGATAAAACACAGAACTTTAAAAACAAACAAAATAAAATAAAAACAAACTACTTCAAAGCTTATTTACAATATATACACATGTTACAACGTCTTTGTGATTTATTCAAACGATGTATTGGATGGGACAACTGAGAAATAATGCTTTAGGTATTGACCATTAACAGGAAGGTTCAAAAAATTACCCTCAAGGTCCTGTAGATGAAATGCATTATTACCTAGGATCTCGGCAATCTGGTATGGCCCTATCCATAGCGGCTGCAACTTTGTATGTTTACCTTTCTTTTCATGGGCTTTGTCCCATAGAAGCACCAGGTCTACGAGTCTGAGGGCCTTCACTCGGCTCTTTTGTCAAACCGATGCTTGACTGTTTCTTGGTGCCGACTGAAATGTTCCAGGGCTTGAATTCGTTCGTCCTACAAATTAGTTAAATCCAAAATACGAGCCTCTGCATCTGCTTGATCCTCAAAATAGTCTAAAACAAATTGATAAGTGGGCAACTTCAAAGAAATAGGAACAATGGGCTGAATACCATACAACAAAGCAAATGGGGAAGTCTTAAGAGCTACTTTATGTCTTATCCTATTAGCCCAAAGTGCATATTTCAATAATGTGTGCCATTGTCTGGGTTTGTCTGTAGCAGACTTCTTAATGGCATTCATCAAATTCTTATTTGTGGACTCAGCTAGTCCATTACCCTAGGGGTAATAGTTGGATGCAAATATGATGACTATCCCCATCTGGTATGCCCACTCTGCAAACTCTAATGATTGAAAGGCTGGCCCGTTGTCGCACACCAAATTCAAAGGAACTCCAAACCTGGTTATGATATTTGACTCTAGAAATTCGATCACCTCATGGGTTGTACTCCTCATGGTGGTCTGCTACTTCAACCCATATTGTGCAATAATCAGTGGTCGTTAGAACATACTTATGCCCTATCGATGAATTTGGGTTTATCACACCCACAAAGTCAAGTCCCCATTGCATAAAAGGTTTGTTTATTACAACAGGCTGCAATGGTAGAGCTCGATTAGCCTCTTTGGATGCAAAAGTCTGACATTGATGGCAAGTTCTCACATGCTGATGTGCATCTTTAAATAATGTAGGCCAATAATAGCCTACTCTCAATATCTTGTGTGCAGTAGCGGAACCTGAGGAATGCCCGGCCCCAAACTTCTCATGAAAATTGGACATTGCCTCATTGACTTTATTCTAAGAAATGCATCTTAAGAATATGCCAGCATAATTTTCTCTATACAAGTTACCTCCTTTGAGCAGAAAATGAGCAGATTTCAACTTTAGTGCTCTTCTCTGGGTTCTATTCAGGTGAGATGGGCAAATTCCAAATTGCAGCAAATGAATGATATCTCCATACCAATCATCGAATCCAAAGTCCAGCTGATTAATTTCTCCTTGTACAGGTACTTCAGCAATATGTCGAGACAACCCAAGTCCTCTAATTAATTTTGCAGGCCAAATTTCTAAGTCGTATTCCTGCAGTCTTGTAACCCAATTACCTCTTAGCTCACCCAATTCGTCTTGGCTTAACAAGTATTTGATAGCTGGATCAGGAACTATAGCATGGACTTTGCTTCTTAGTATGTAGTGCCTGAATTGCTTAACTGCTCTTACTAAGGCATAGGCTTGCTTATCCAAGCGAGAGTATTTGAGCTCAGCCCCCTTTAAGTTGGTACTCTTGAAGGCAATCGGATGCTCCCCTGTTTCTCTTCATTGGGTCAAAACCGCAGCAAGTGTGTGTTCAGAAGAAAAAGAGTACAAATAAAAATTTGTACTAAAGTTTGGGCTCACTAGCACTGGAGCTTGTTGGATGGTAGATTTGATCTCCTGGAATGCTGTTTTGGCTTCTGTTGTCCAAATGATCTTAGCAGTTTCCTTCAACATGTCATTCAGTGGCTTGACTATTTCTGCGAAGCCGGAGATGAATTTTTTGACAAAATTAATTTTCCCAAAAAAGGATCTTAACTCTTTCTTAGAGTTGGGAAAGGGTATCCCGGATATGGCTTCAACTCTGTCAAGATCCATGGAAATGCCATCTTTGGTGATCAAGTGTCCAAGGAGCTTTCCTTCAGTTACACCAAAAACACACTTCTTCGGGTTCAAAGAAATGCCGAACTCCCTGCATTTGTTGAAAATAGACTCCAAGTGCTTCATGTGGTCAAACCGAGATTTAGAGAAAACTGTCAAGTCATCCATGTAGACAATGATGCACTTACCCATAAGGCCTTTGAAAGCATGATCCATTGCACATTGAAAAGTAGCTCCGGCATTAGTCAATCCAAACGGCATTCTTTTGTAGGCAAAAGTTCCCCACTTGGTTGTGAAGGCAGTTTTCATCCTGTCTTCCTTCTCAACTAGTATCTGATTATACCCTGAGAATCCATCTAAGAAAGACATCATTTTCGAACCATTCACAATTTGTAGCACCTCATCCATAGAAGGCAGAGGATAATTATCTTTCTTAGATGCCTTGTTCAAGTTTCTAAAATCCACGCACAAGCGGATCTCTCCATTTTTCTTTCTGACCGGCACCAAATTAGCCACCCAAGTAGAATGCCTAATGGGAAAAATAATGGCAGCACTCAATAATTTTTCTACCTCCTTCTTGATGAGGGGCTCTAGCAAAGCGTTGACATGCCTCTGTTTTTGCCGAAAAGGTTTGCAAAACTCTTTTAAAGGTATAACATGGGTGTAAACTTTCGGATCAAAAACCTTTAAGTCTTTGTAAGACCAAGCCATAACATCCTTGGACCTGTGAAGAAATTCAATCATATTTATTTTTATTTTAGGGTCACAAGTTTTTGCCAACTTAAGGTGCCTGGGATCTTCTTCGATCCCCACATTCGGGTTCTCAGTCTCACTGTTTGTTACACCAATAGAATCCCCAGAACTCACCTTTTGCTTAATTTGGTCAACATTAAACAATCGCTCCAGTTCCACCATCCCTTTTGGAATTCTGTTATCTTTTAACCTTATTATTCCCCTTTCATCGTCTAACTGTTCTAGCAGAGTATCCCTTTGTCCATCATTGATTATAGAATTTTCAAACGCATTGGTACTCTGTAAAAATTTTATAATCTGCTAATCATCAGAGAAAACCTAAAAAGTATCTACATTATTTGGGACCGAAGGACAAGGGACTAACTCGATCAAAAATTTGTTCCATTTGAACTCTTCCAGTGGCTTCAGACTTGCGGCTGATGAAGCTAAGACATCTGCACATGAATTCTGCTCTCTAGGTATGTGCATTAAATTAAAAGCATCAAAATCTTCCACGAGATCCCACGCTCGGTGTTTGTATCCTTTTAAGTAGGATGCTTTGCACTGAAATTTACCTTTAACTTGATTAGCCACCAACTCTGAATCTGTAAAAACTTGGATATTTCTTACACCTCTATCCAAAGAAAATTTCAATCCTAGCACCAGTGCTTCGTACTCTACTAAATTATTTGTGCAAGGGAACTGTAGGCGATAAGACATAAAATATGTCTGACTCTCAGGTCCTTTAAGAACTGCCCCTGTACTAGAACCCTGTTTAGATTTAGCCCCATCCACATGAAGCGTCCAAACTTCATTATTATGAACAAGATGAGCTTTACTAAGCTTCTCATTTTGTCCCGTTGTTAAATTATAAACCCCAATATCTACATCAGCAATATTTACAGTCTCATTTTCTGCATTATATTCAGTGATCGTATGTTTGTATCTAGGTTCTCTTTCAACCCTTAATTGGTTTGCAACTCCTTTCCACGGCAACCACATATGTGAAAAATCAGTTGCCAAGTATCCATTCAAAGATTTTGACCAATCCCTGCTCAGAAGCATCCCGTATCCCACAGGAATATCTACCACCTAAATTTCAATTCTATGTTGTGCCCTTGGCTCAGATGCTAACTGGATATGAATATTTTGAAGTTCACCTACTACTTTAACCTCTGATTTATCCAATTGGACAACTCTTCTTTCAGATTTCATTGGGGTTAAACCCAATTGTTGACAAATGGCCAAAGGCATAACATTAGCTGAAGCACCCGAATCTACCAGACAGTTGTGTAAGTTTTTCCCAAATATACGGACATTCAGTAGAAAATGCGGAACTTTAGTCTTCTCTTTATACATGGCCACATTTGCATTTGCCATCTTCTTTCCCTTGTCCAAATATTTGGTAGTAGGCCCAAAGTATGTTTTAATCAAGTTATCCCTCTGTTCCGAAATTTGGACCAACTCATGAAGAGTGATATTAGCTTTGATCTTCTTCATATCCTCCACTATATTATATCCCTTATTGAGTGGAGGGACAAATGCATCTGGTCCTCTCGGATTTCCTCCCTTGGGTGGAGATGGGTTATTGCTTGAAGATGGATCTGGAGGAACATTGTGGGAGTTGTCCGGAGGGGTAGATGTAGTGTTGGGCTCCGAATTTCTGTTTTTGAGGTTGTAGTTGTCCCTCCTGTATTTTTGAAAATCCTGCACCTCATCCATAGGCATTTCCACTACATTCTCAGACTCACCTAGAAAAGTGAAAGAATCTAAGACCATAGCTGCACTATGGCTAGATGAACTTGGGCCGTCCGCATTTCTTTGATGTTCAGGAGAAATCAACTCACCAAATAAAGCTTCAAAGGCGTTACAGAATTCCAAACAATCCAATTCCCTGTGCTGAGAAGTAGCATGTATCCTGCACCAGTTAGGCAAAGCCAAGTCACAAATATTTACATCATGCCCTTTACCTTTATAATCCTTATTAGGTTCGTATGGGGGCCGAGTGAATCTATTCTGCTGATAAGAAAACCTATTTGAGTTCTCCCCAGTAGAAACCTGCCTTTTAAAACTTAAAAAGTCATTTGCCAACTTTTGGACTATTTTTGACACTTCCTCAACTCTTGTGTTATCAGCTTCTTTACCTGGATTCTATACATTTTCAGCAGGTGTTACAGCCAATGGATTTCTTGATGGTGGAGTTTGACATACTGGCAACATCATTTGGTGTGGTATGGGATTGAAAATAGGGGTACCCTATGTCACAAAAGGAGTTTGATGAGCATTCAGAGGTTGAGGTCCCAGTTGTCTTTCAAGAACTAGAGCTTCTTTATAAGCCTCTGTTAGATTGGTAATAGAGGCATCTCTTTTCAAGAAAATAGAAGTCATTGGATCTAGAGAATTCTTAAAAATTTCTAATGCTAGGTCTGCATTTGGCACATAATAACCAATCAGTCTACCATAAGCCTTCTGAAATCTAACATTGTAAGATCTGAAAGATTCATTTATTTCCCTTTTAATACCAAAAAATTGCTGATATAATACACTGGGATCTATCACTTCACCAAACCGTGATACAAAAACCTTTTCCAAGTCATTCCAACTGGTAATAGAATCATTAGTGAGATTCAAAAACCGATCGTATGCTCCCTCCTGGAGAGTGAACGGGAACAATCTGCAAGCCACATCTTCATGTCTGTACATTTAACAATTTTAGAGCATTCTTGAATGCTACTAGGTGTTCTTCTGGTGTCCTAGTTCCATCATGCTTGTATCTGGGAAGATATCTCTCAAGATTTCTGGGTAGGTCATGGGCTACACCCGGGATATTTAAGGTAGTGGAACCCAACCAATTTGCCATTACTACTTGATTGACGATGATACTTTCAGTTGTAGTTGGAGTAACTACAAGTGGTGACAAAACTATTTCAGACAAGGACTTGGCCCTTTTGAGGCTGCTTCTTCTGGGGGTTTCTAACTCAGGCACAAGGAGCTCTCCAGCTCTGGAGTGGGACCTTATTACTCTATAATTAGAATCCAGCTTTTTCACCAGCACTTACAACCTTACAATCCTTAACAAACTACTGAACTTCAGGCCCTCCTTCTAGCACCAATTTTAAATGTTGGTTCGACTTTTATACACACCCTATGAAGAATGAGCATGAAACTCTGATAACACTTATAAGGGATAAATCCCACTCACTTTAGGATCTTGTTGGATATCCAAGGTGTGAGTTACAGAGTTGGGTCGAATGTCTATTCACTCTTTTTTGCTTCTAAAATAGTTTTCAAGCGGACTGTCTGTTACCTTACAACGGGTTTTGGACTTTGGTTCAGTAATGTTTTTGGAATTGGTTATCTTTGTGGACACTCAGATTTACAATCAGTTCTTTGATCTAGCTCTTTATGTTTTAGCAGTTTTAAATAAAAGACAAATTCTAAAGAAAATAAAAATGGATCATTCAATCGGTGGAACAGAGAAAGTAGAGTAGGGCAGAAAGAGAAGTTTACCTAACTTAGCTGTAAAAACACAACTACCAATTTTAGTTATACCAGTTAGCTTCACAATAGAACAAATCAAAGAGAAAAGTGTCCAGCTTTCTAAGATCACCTTCCACTAAGAGCATAAGACAGAGACAAAAACAGATCTGAAAGAAAATCACAAACAGAAGGAAATTCAGTTGAAATTGGTATCTCTCACCAGTAGCTTAGCTCGCACAATGAGGACAGAGCAATTAGAACAGGCTTGAACCTTAAATCTGTAATTTTCCCTAGCATACAATAAAAAGAATGAAGCCTAGTAGCATACCCAATCTTTGATAACACAGATCTACAACATAAATTAAATAAACCTTAATGAAACGAAAACAAAATAAGATGAACTTATCGTAGTCTAAAAGAGATTAGGCTCCTGGCCATGCTATCATAGAAAACAAAACTACACCAACTCCAGGTCCAGAACAAAGCATTCAAACAAGATTTGCAGGAAATTGCTCCAATAGCTTTTATTTCTAAGTTTCTGCCTCTAGAATTTACATCCGAAAGAAGTATATATAGACTCAGGACAAACCCTGATCTTTTCAGAAATATCTTCTTTCAAAACCCTAAATCTTATCATTTAAACTCTACTACCCAGGTTTTACAATATAAGGCCTTTTAAAATAGAGTTTCGATAAAACCTAACCATTCTGCAAATCTTAGTGCAGTTACTTGCCATAAATAGAGAAGGCATGATCCGATATTATTCTCATCCATCTGTAACTACAAGTAAATATCTTCGTTTTCTGGTCGGTCGTCGATATATTCCATAAATGGGCACTGCGTGTGAAGGTAACTTCATCTTTCTGGTGCATCTTTCGGGAGCGTCTCATTAATTCCTTAGAGAAATTCGAATGAGTCACTGGTTTCTCTGACATTTTATCTTCGCAGAGCCACCTCTGAGTTGAAATTCTCTGCATGCCATTACTTTCACCATAAATTCTCCTGTTAAATGCGTCCATCGGCAAATTCTGATAACTGTGTGTAGATATTTTCATTTTCTGATCAATTGTCGACATATTCCATTAAATGGGCAGCTTTTTAGTCACCGTAAAGTCTCTTTGCGGCTAGATCCATAAAATCTGGATGGACCAAAAATTCTCGGCATCTCACATTTCCATCTGATGGCCTTCGCTTGATCCGCGCTTATTTTTGTCCTTTTCTCCATTACTTCCACTAGTATGCAACTGCCAGATGGCTTTTCTGCAAAAGACAAAACTAGGATTAGCATTTTAATATTATTAAATTAAACCCTAATTTTTATTACCTTGTCGGTTGGTTTCCTTCTTCCCAGCTCATGGCGTCACGAAATCGAGACAGGTCCGAAAATGGGACATGTCGCGATATCGCGACGTTTTCCTTCCTTTACTTCTTCTGGGCTTACTCCGTCGCGAAACCGTGACATGTCATGATTTCACGACATGTCACAAAATCACGAAGTTCTCCCAACTTCGCTTCCATTTTGATTTCTCTGTCGCAAAATCGTGACATGTCGTGATTTCGTGACATGTCACGAAATCGTGACGTTCTCCCGACTTCACTTCCATTTTGATTTCTCTGTCGTGAAATCGTGACATGTCATGATTTCGTGACATGTCACAAAATCACGATGTTCTCCTGACTTCGCTTCCATTTTGATTTCTCTGTCGTGAAACCGTGACATGTCACGATTTCATGACATGTCACGAAATCGTGATGTTCTCCTGAATTTGCTTCCATTTTGATTTCTTTGTCACAAAACCGTGACATGTCACGATTTCATGACATGCCACAAAATCGCAACGTTCTCTCGACTTGGCTTCCATTTTGATTTCTCTGTCGTGAAATAATGACGTTTTTATGCCTTGGCTCTTTTAGTAAAAATATGTCATGAAATCATGACCCTTTTATTCCTTGGCTCTTTCAACCAAATGCATCGTGAAATCGTGGCGTCTCTGTCGCTTGGCTCTCTCTACCAAATGCATCGTGAAATCATGACGTCTCTGTCGTTTGGCTCTCTCTACCAAATGCATCACGAAATCATGACATCTTTGTTGTTTGGCTCTCTCTACCAAATGCATCATGAAATCATGACGTGTATGTTGCTTGCATCACGATTTCAAACCATGTCGCGATTTCACGACGTTTTTGTTTCTTGCATCACGATTTCAAACCATGTCACGATTTCACGATGTTTCTGTTGCTTGCGTCATGATTTCAAACCATGTCACGATTTCACGATATTCTCATCACTTGGTTCTTTTAGTCCAAATATGTCACAAAATCATGACATTTTCCATACTTCATTTCTTTCAAGCTTATGACGCCATAAAAATGGAACAGGTCGTGAAATCGCGACGTTTGCCTCAAGCTTTGCCTCCTCTTAAAACCTATCGCGAAATCGTGATGTTTTCCTTGAAGTTTGCATCCAACCAAAATGTGTCGCGATATCGCGACGTTTTCCATAAGACTTGCTCCTAGTTAAAACCTGTCGCGATATCGCGACATTTTTCTCACTCGGCTCTTCGAATCCAAATATGTCGTGAAATCGTGACGTTTTCAAAAATGGAATATGTCATGAAATCGTGACTTTTCCAAAAATGGAATGTGTCACGAAATCACGACGTTTTCTCAAGTTACTTCCACTTTGCAAATTTTCCAGAAATTGTAGGTTGACTCCAATGATTTTGTTCATCTGTACTCTACATTTTTTTACATATTAGTGAAAGATCTTCTTTACTCATAATGACTCTAACATTTTAAACAAATGAATTCTAAATTGAAATCAAAGCCATATGCAAGCCCACTTAGATACTTTGGTATATGCAAAACTTGAAGAAGAAGGAGGCAAGCACAATTTGGAATAAAAACCTGAAAAACATCAAGAGGGTCCCTACGGCAAAATGAAAGCTAAATATTTTCAAAGGATGGAATTTCATTTTTTTCAATGGGGGTGTGTTGCTTCTCAACACTACCTTGCAGTCCTCGTCCTAGTTGAATGGGACTCCCTTATGTAGTAGTTGATTCATAGGTCAACATTTATTTGATAGTTGGGTGATAAATGACTTTATCGATGCTACCTTGCCCTTAAGGCTCCTTAATTCCTTAATATTGGTGGGAGGACGCATTTCCAAAATGGCCTTGACCTTCATTGGGTCTACTTTGATGCCTCTCTTGGAGACAATGAACCCTAGTAATTTTTCAAAATTTATGCCAAATACGCACTTCTTAGGATTCAGCCTGACATTGTGCTCTATCAGGTGATCGAAGACTTTCCTTAAGACCTCTGCATGCTCTTCTTGTAGCAATGACTTGGCTAACAAGTCATCAATATAATATTCAAGAATTTTGTGCATATAGTCATGAAAAATGTATGTCTTGGCCCGTTGATATGTGCCACCAACATTTTTGAGACCAAATCGTATAGCTTTATAGCAAAATGTTCCCCATGCTGTTATAAATCCAATTTTATGCTAGTCTTTAGGTTTAATCTGAATTTGATTGTAACCAAAAAAATCATCCATTAAGGAGAGCATTTCATGACCTGCAATTGCATCTATGAGAGCATCAATATTGGGCAACGAAAATGAATCTTTGGGTGTTGCCTTATTTATGTCTCTAAAATCTGTGCAAATACGAATTCTTCCATCAGGTTTTCCCACGGGTACCATATTGGACACCCATTCTGGATAATCAATGGAGATCACAAATTCCAAATCCAACAACTTTTGTAGCTCATATTTTACCATTAAGGCTACCGTTGGGTGCATTTTCCTAAGCTTTTGCTTAACTGACTTCTTCGTGAGATCTAGCGAAAGGTTATGCATAACCAATTTTGGGTTTATACCTGGCATATCCTTGTACGACCAAGAAAATAAATTTGGTCTCTTTCAGCAGAGGGATGATGGTGGCCCGCTCATCTAGAGTGAGACTCTCTCCAAATTTAACCTTCTTTGCATTGGTGGGATTATTACTGATATCCACCTCAAAGGTTTCCTCTACTGACATATGCCATCCCTCCTCAAGTTGGTGAGGTGTAGGAATCATATGGATTTCATCAGTCGGGTTGATTGGTTCCACTTTGGAAGCATTTTCAACATGATAAACATCATATGCATAGTCTAGTGTAAAATGGAAAGGTTGCAACATTTCTTCATTGGGGAAGAAATCCTCAAGTTCAACGGGTGAATCAATGTGATCCCATTCGATAGCATCTTTTTTAATATACAATGGTTTAGATGGATCTATTGGATTGTGGAGTGGAGTGGTCAAATCAATGGAGACCATGTTTATGGAATGGAATTAATCTCCAAGAACAGATAGACCAATTTCTATACAATTTGTGTAATCCTCATACCCACGATCTGGTTCTAATGGCACAAGCACAAAATGGTATTCCCTGTGAGGACTAGGAATAATTGAATCCTCCCTATGCACTGCATGCAAAATAGGATCATTTGGCTCATGGAGCTCCATATAAGTCGGTAGAAGGGGATTAACCAACCGATGAATTTGATCCAAGTTTAACCGTCTTGCTCTCATATGCGGACCAACATGTAGCTACCGATAGACCTCATCAATGTCGATGGGTTGATGATGGTAACACAAATAATGAGGACCAATGTAGGCCCTCTCTAACTCATTTTCTTCATCACTGTCATAATAAAATCCTTCATTCACCCCCAATCTTGGAGGGTGCTCCTCCAAATTAGGCCCCATGAATCATACTTCTTGTATGTTGTGGTCATTATTCAAAAAAACTAGATAATTATACCTCATGTACGATGCTATCGATAAATCTGGCTCGACCTCTTCCCTTGAATGATCAACATTTGGAAGGATCTCTTCGGTATCCTATACCAACTCAGTAGGCAATATATGATGCACATATAAAGGCCTTACATAAGCGCCTTCGACTTCATCCCCAGATTCATCATCAATCTAGGATTCTTTGTCTGCATCATAGCCTGGTCCACTCATATCGAAGGTGGACTCCACTCCATCTTCATTACAAAGATCTCTTGGCTCGAGATCACTTGTAGTAATGGGGTTATACCCCTACACGTATGTGTCATCAACTGCATCATGGGTTTGGTGTCCCAATTTATCTTTGGGGTTCATTTTTGTCTCAGTTTGCTCAAGAAGACCTTCACGATGATCTTCGAGTGGCTCAGCAGTGACGACAGATATCATAGGGTGATTCCTCCAAAATTTGGAAGGATCCGGATGATATGGATTAAAATCCACATCGTCCACCATACTAAGGTACAAACGATCTAGGGATACTATTAGTAAATCATCTTGCCATCATATTTGTAACCCTAAGCTGAACCTATTAGTGACTAACTGATAATGAGGTCCCATTGGAGTCCTTTGTCCTTGTTCAAAGAGACCAAGACCGTATCCATGCCAATGGTATAGCTCAAAAACATGCATGGCATACTCTGGATTGGATAGATAACAAATATTTATCATGAAAGGTTCCTCGTCATCTTCATCCATGGGCTCTCACATTGGAAGCTGGTCTAGCCCCACATAGATGAAGTTAGTTTGGTTAGGTGGATCTCCTAATGGAACCACCGATCCAACTAGGTAACGATGATCAGATGGTCGACCCATCTCTTACATAGTATTTAGAACTAGACTGAAGGTCACATTCTGCATAAGGTACTCGCCTAGACTGATATTAGTGAGATATACCATCACCCACGATGTAGATGACCCTACTAAAGATGCAGGCAAGGCAGTCTTAGGTGCCTCCTCAGCTTTGTCTTGGGGCTCCTCAACTTCCATAAGAATGGGAACCTCCTCGGCGATTAGCTCGGGCTCTCACTCTTTCTCTTTCTCACCCATTTCCACCTTTTATTTCCTATCATCTCGATGCATGACTAATGTCGATGAATGAAGTGGTAATAATGTGCTCTGATCTATGTGACACAGATGGCATTGGTTGAGAACGTACCACTGGTTTACCTCTTGGTTTATTTGTTTGCGATGATGGCCAAACATCTAGGTGCATTGATGGGAGTATGAAATCCCCAGGAAAATATGCTAGGTTCACAAAATTAAATGGCTTTTCATCTGATGCCACTATGTGAACCAATCCCTCGTGAATGCATTTCATGCACTGATGTAATATCGAGGGGATGCAACACATTTCATGAATCCAAGGCCTATCGAGAAATATGTTGTACTGCATGGCCCCTTCTATCACATGACACATTATTGAAATTTTCTTTAGACCTACTTGCATAGATAGGATAATTGTGTCATCAATCAAACATAGTGCATCATTAAACGCTCTCAATGTAAATGTAGTTGGCACAATGTGTGATTTAGGTAGCTTAAAATGACTCAGTGCCTTGGTCGTTATTATATTTATCGATGAGCCCGTATTGATCAAGACCCTTTTAAATGGCATGTGATTCATACATGCGATTATGTGCAATGGCAGGTCAGTCATAGTTGTAGAAACTATCCTTATCTCATGATCATAAAATTGGATCATCGGTTCTTGACACTACTATACATGTCCCACAAAATTAGTAAATGTCTGCACATCCTGGGACTATACTTCAATGGACCTCAAAATATCCATAAGAGTCTCCATGTGCCTCAAGGACTGTTGTATTAATTCATATACTTACAACTTCAGAGGAGTTATCTATAGGTTTTGTACCAACCTGTTCCTTATGGTCAGCATCGGTCTTGTTGGTGCACCTGGAATATTTTACATCGGTCATTGATTCGACGTGGTTTGTATTTGAATGAGAGCACGAGGTTGATTTTGTTGTTCATATCTCCTGTGCCTTGTGATAATGTTGACCATACCTACGAACCCTTAGGTAGGTGGTTCAACTCGCACCTGGTTGACTTGACCAACGTTGTTCCGAGGCACCTCATGATTTGGTAATGGGTTTTTGTAAATCCCCATATTCTTATTATCGGGTGCCTGTGGGTTGTGTCGCACTACAAGCTCACATTTTTCAATCATATTTTGCACCATGTGTTTGAAATACCAGCACACCTCGATGTCATGGCCTTTCGTTTGATGTAAAATACAAAATAGATCCTCTTGGAACCTCTTTGGTTTGGGTTTATTGGGGTCTATCATATTGACTTCAAGAAAACTAATTGCCTTGGCCTCGCATAGCTAATGGAAAATTGACATCAACGATTCCGTCAATGGTGTGAACTAGTGAGGTGGGCATTGATCTTTGTTCTTGCCCTTATAATTGTTGTTGCACTTATCATATTGCATAAGGGGAGGTTGGGCTTGATAATTCTATTTTTGTTGCCCCTTGTCCTCCTGTTGGAGATTTAGTACCACTTGATTCACATGGGCCTACTTACTTGTTGTTTTGTGGCACTCTTCTTTTGTCCCTCTTTCCTATTTTTGAGCTTCAAGTTGCCTTCCTACAACTTGATGTTCTTAATCACCTTGGCTTGGCCAAAGCCTCTTAGAATGTAGGATATTGTTGCAGCTGTAGCAGTAATGAGATGTGCTTGGCACAACTCTTCATAAAAATTTGGGTTAACTCTATGGCAAGAATAGGGAATGGCAACTTCACCATTAATCTCCTCCATCTCTTTTCGTATTGCTCTATTGGCTCGTCATCACGCTGACATAGCGTAGCCAGATCAGAAATATTGGATTTTTTCTTGATGCCAAAGGAATAGCATTCAAGAAAGACATAAACTAATTACTTGAAACTTGTTATAATATGTTTCTTTAGCTGATTGAACAACTCTTGGGCTGGCCCTAAAAGTGTCATGATGAACGTACACAACAATAATGCATCATTACTTACTATCTGAAAACAAGCATCCAGGAAGCTTGTGACATGTTCCTGTGCATATTCATCACCCTTAAACTTGTCCAACCTGGGCATATCATAATGCTCAGGGTAAGCCAAAGTATGGACCGAAGGATCCAAAGGCTTGTTATGGATTTTTCTTAATGTCATATTTTGAATAGTCGTGCATTGTCTCTCGATGGCTTTGATCTTCTTGGATAAGGCCTTATAGGCCTCTAAAGATAGAAATTCCTCCTCCCTAAGTTGACGTGGAGGTGGCTTAGGAGGTATTATATTCCTCGTATGAGATGGAGGGTGTTGCTCTTCCTCCTCTTCAACTCGAGAGCTCTCAGGATATTCTTACTCATATCCATATCCCGCTGCTTCTTCATGTTGTGTTTGCCTTTGATTATCGAGCAGCGATGGCTGCTACCTCTATTTGAAACTAGCATGAGTATGAGCATCATTATGCTCTTGATGTATATCAGCTTGAGACAATGCATTTCTATATACATGATATCTATGCTCATCTTGAGGATATAGACCAACCCTAGCTAATCTATCCTCCTGCTCCACGTGTTCCTTCTAGGCAAGGATACGCTCTTCATGAATGCATTGCTCATATAGCCTCTGTCTCATGAGCCTTTGTGCTTAAATATTCTCATCTTCAATGCATTGCCACTCTAGTTTAGCATCCTCTAATTGATCTTGGACGAGTAAGTATTTATTCTCCAATACCAGTCGATGTGACCTATCGATCTGATCGGGTATGGGAGGCCTCTAGTATCCCTACTTTGTACAAGCAATCTTGTAGGTTCTGTGCCTATCAGACTGATGTGTTGTGTCTTTGCCTTTGTCTGTGAAGATGACATTGGCCTCCTACTATGTTCTATACTATGAACAACCATGCATCGATAGTGGGTGTGTGACATGAGGGCACTTAGAAGCCTCCCCATGTTCTCTAGTAGTGTGGACGACACTCACACTATGCTCACTCGGGGCTCAAGTGGGTGGAGTGGAAGGCTTGCAGCCTAGATGCTCTAAAATACTACCTAGACCCTCTAACTGCCTATACTGCCATCGTTCATGTGGTGATGTGTCATTATCTCCCACCCTTGATATATCAATGGTGATCTTGCATGGTGGACCATGCATGGGAGTATGGTTAGACCTATGCTCAATAGCGAGCATGTCTGCTTACCCCTAAATGGGTGGGTCCCTAGTCCTTTTCTACTTAGAATGTGGAGCCATGGATCCTCCAGTGGACTTAGTACGTAAGGGCACCAACCTAGTTCCTTGCACAACAAACTCTTCGGCCAATCCTGTGGATGCACTTGCATTGCGGTCTTGATAATGGCCCTCAAGTGGAACACCCTCATGATGGAAGGTTTCATGTTCTATCCTATGCCTAGAGGAGTGTACTAAAGCTCCTCTATCTAGTGTTTGCTCGATAGGCTCCCCTCGTGTCGATTTATCTCCTCGGATGCTAACCGAACGACATTCGGTTTGCTCATGTGGTTGAGGAATTGACATGTACTATTGTGAATTGGTTAGGTGTTGGTCATCGGTGTTGGCTTTGTACCTTTGCTGATCACCCTGTGTATCCACCATTGTGTACCTAGTGTCTAAGTGTATTATTATTAAGCAAACAAGGTATACAATAATGATTATCTCATTTTAATTTTTGAAAGTGATTCTTAAACTGTTTGATGTGTTTTCAATATTTGTTGTATCAGTGTAGAAACTATTATCATGTTTTGCAAAACTTATTAGATTTTATTCACATTTTAATGGCTTTGACCTGTATGCTTGTAGCTCGACAACTTGGCTATGAACTCCAAGTCGCGTAATCCAACCTATAATATGTGGTAATGAAGCCCACACACGGTCAGGGAGCACAGGTCCTCCCAGATCCTCACTTGTTTTCCCCTAGTCAGCGTTATACCCTCCTAAGATAATACATGTAAATTTTCTAGGGTACAAAAGGTTCTTAGATCTGGTATTGGTCTAGTATCCAAAAGGTTTGTAGGATTTGGGCCAATGGATGGAAGTTACGCCCACCATCGTTGAACCCTACTAGTGGTTGGATGTAGAGCCCAACTCACTAGCATTTAAGTTCCAAGTGGTGTGTGTGGTTCCTTTTAATGTACATAAAATAAATGCATCATATAGCATACATGCTCATTTTCTAAATGCTATACAAATGAAAGAATGTTTTAAATTCAAAAAATGCAAGCTATTCTAGATGCTCTTTAAGACTGTGCACATTACGATGCTAAATGGCCACTAATTGGGGCTCACACATGCAAAAAAAACACACCTCTCTATCAAGCATGTTATAGCCTAAGGCGTACTGCAATCAGAGGTCTGTTGTTCCCAGCAGTGCATTTCTATTGAAAGAAAAACACGAAAGTAAACTAGGATGATTGATTTACCCTTTTCTTAGTTCTTTTTCTAATTTGCATTCAAATTAAACTTACTATAAAAACACAAAGAGTAGAAAAGTAACAGAGGGTTGAAAATAGGACCTACCTCGAGTCCTAAATTGGTTGATATTCTGAATCTTCCTATCTATGTTGTCAGAGGGATACCGTAGGTCTGATCTGCAGTTCTAACTGTAAACCATGCTTTGTACCTACAGTTTAGATGTTGGCCCATATCTGATAGTTGCGGTCTGTACCTACAAGTGCAAAAACAAGAAAAACATATTTAGGTCCTATAAATGCGGGGTTTCATCGTGATCGCCTTCTATAACCATCAAAAAGGCTCACACCCGAGGTATCCTATTGCAATAATTGATAAAAGCATAACATGCATACAAGAGCAAGAATTTGACAACAAATGAATCAAGAAGAAATACGCTTTATTCCATTATATTCTAAGTCAAAATCAAATTATAGGTACATCCCTCTTAGGGATAATCACTTTGATATAATATTACAATAGGAGTGTGTAATTGTTTCCCTCTCAAGGGTAGGTGTGATTTCCAAGTGCCTTTCAGGGTGACATGAACTACTCTAGGGTGTCGATGACCCTCTTCTTCGCATTGGGGAAGGAACTTGATAGTTGGTTCTCCTTTGAAATTGTTCCCTGTGGTCAAGAAACAACATAGAAGTGTCAAAAAGATAGGCAGCCTCTCATGATGAGGCCCTTTTAGGAAAATTGCATAATGACACCATTAAACATGCATAATCAAGAAAACATGAAAAGTGCTTCTAAACTATGCAAACTGAATCAAGATTCATATTATAGCGTAAAGAAAGACAACAACTACTCTATGCATGGATCAAATATGTAAAACAAGGAATAAAAGTGCATAAAGAACCTATTAATGTCCTAATTGAAGCATAACATGAAGAAGCTAATCTAACCTAATTTTATCGATCAAAAGTTTGCTAAACTATAACTAAACCATGAAAATATCTAATCTAAACTAATTAACTAGATAAAAATGAAAATGGAAAGGTGGTGATACCTCTACTGCAAACCGTAGCTCTAGTGAGCGGTCTACACTGTAAACCATAGCTGAAATTCACGGTTAACACTCTGATAGGATTTCCCTCAATTCCAAGGGTAGTGGGCTTGACCTGCTTGTCTAATTGATGTTCAAGGGTCGCCTTCGATGTCCTTCTGATAGGTTTGGTGGTTGAATCACTGGGATGGGCCTTCGTTTTCCCAAATTTGTGTTTCTTGGTTCTTCTAGGATCCTAGAAATTCCATGGCAAATTGATCTTTGAGTGAATAGCAAAGTGGCCTTCTCAAATGCATTAACTCGATATGCAATTTGACAGGGCTTCACTGCTCACGTGATCAATTAAATATCTATCTTCTCTCCCCATTTGGAGGGGATATTTATAAGATGCCCTAGGACTGAGGGTGGCTTCCTGGAGAAGCCAAGATCAAGAAGAGGTGGTTAGGACAGTTGGAATGGAAGCCTCTGGAATCTTCCATCCATTAACCGCCTTCTTCTAGATCAAATGGTCATTCAAACCGATTTGGCTCAGATTGAAGGCCAACTAAACTTTAGTTAAAACCGCAGGTCATAGCTACAGTCTAGACTGTAAACTGCGGGTCTCAATCGTGGTTCAATTGTAAACTGTAGGTCTGGGTTGTGGTTCAAACTGATTAGGCCAAGGAGCCCAAATTAAGTGGTTCTAACCACTGCTCTATCTTGGATTCTATCCAAGATCTTCCATATGGTTTTGTAGCATATCCATATGACTAGTCATCCTCGACATGACGCATTTTAGGTGTCTATAGTTGGATTCTTTCCACTCAAAAAAATAAGTGAAGACTAGGACTTAAATTAAATATTGAGGGGATAAGTCACCCTAATTTTAGGATTCTTTCTTGAGATAGATAATCATATATATTGAAAATTTAGCTCTTTAAGTTTTGGGTACTATGATCCTAACAGGATAGTGCACATTGAAGGTAACAGTCTCAAAAGACCATGATAATATTGAAGAATAGAGAAGCTTCAAATATTCCAAGTAAGAAGAACTGAGAAGCATCAAGACTTCCAAAAAAGGAGAATAGAGAAGCATCAAAGCTTTCAGATAAGAAGAAGAAAATTGAAGCAATAATAGAGAAAAGAAAAGAGAAGCAAAGAAGATAAGCTTCAAAGAACTTCCATAGATGAAAAGAAGAGAAGTTTCAAAGAGATTCTATAAAACATAATAAGAGAAGCTTCAAATATCTTCCATATAACATAAGAAGAGAAGAATAAGAGCTTCCAAAGGAAATAAAAGGTCAATATATATTATAGTTACATTTTAGATTTAATATTACCAAATTTTTGGTCAACCAGAGATTGATCATTAGACTAGATGAACTAGGTTGATTGAAGTAGTATTCTCTACATAGACCAGACAAACCAAGTTGACTAAAGCAACATTATCTATGCAATCCAATTGAGAGTCATTTGTTGTGTACACCAGTCGAGGTCATGGTAATATAAGTGCTAAGTTACACACCATTCTTCTAAGCATTCAAAAGACAAAGAAGCATCAACTAAACATGTATTCAAAAGCCAAAAAAACATCAATTTCCATCATGAATCTGAGCATGCATTTGAAAGCTAAAGAAACATATTTTTTAGCACAAATTGAAGTATCTTTTTAAATCTAAAGAGCTTCATTATTCAACACAAATCAGAGCACTATTTCATTGACAACGACAAAAGGCCAATTGGTATAAGTTGTTAGTAACACCTGAGAATATGTTATAATATGGAGTAACATTTCATAAGACTACAATGGTGATTAAGGAGTAAAGTGAATGCTAGCCTATTACAACAATGAATACTTTAGGATTAGAATGCATAATGGTCAACATTATAAGATAAGGTGAATTACCTTTATTTTTTATATTTGTTGGTACTAAATTGTATAAGTCGTAAGTGAAGATTAAATGAGATTAAAGGAAACTTAGGACCTTAATATTATAAGTAGGAGTTATAAAGTTTTTTTTTATTTCATAAATAATAATATTTAGGTGGGAGTTATAAGGACTTAAAATTTATTGATAACATATTGAGTTTAATATTTGCAATTAATATTTTGTAATTTATTTCTAAAAAATGATTTTTTTAAAATTAAGTTTTTAATTAAACTTTGGAGAGAAGGTTTTCTACTCCAAATAGGAAATAAATAAATAAAATAGTTTGAAATTTGAAGATTTTTTAACTAGGGAGATAAAAGGTTTTCTATCTCAAATTAACCATGAAAAGCTAGTATATTGATTCATAAGCAAGTAGGCATATGACAAGAAATAACCAATGGTTCAATACGTTTCAAGAAAAATATGAAAAACCAATTGTTATAGCAAATAATATGACTTATGAATTCAAAGGAGTAGGAGATATTTTAATCAACCTATCAAATGAAAAAGTCATAATTATTAATGTACTAAATGTACCTAGATTAACTTCTAATCTTCTTTAAGTATCTCAATTAATGGATCAAAATTTAGAAATTGAATTCAAAATTATAGATAGCAAAAAAAAAATGCTTTATTTCTAAATAAAAAAAAAGCATAGCCTTTGGGTCATATAAAAATAGTTTATTTTCTCTAAATACATTATCAAATGCAACCCAAAGTTTAGAACAAGAAGATATTTGGCAACATCTTTGAAAACAAGCAAGCCATCAAAGATAGGTTGTAGATCATTGAGATACAAATCCAGTAAGGAAATATGGATAGCAAAACCAAGGATGAGGAAAGAAGACTTTTAGTTGACTACCACAACATCCTTGTGAAGGATGAGACCTTCTAGAGACAAAATTCTAGGGCTCTTTGGTTGAAATATGGAGATGCAAATACTAAATTCTTTCATTGAACAACCCTTATACACCATAGCTTCAATAGAATCAAAGAGTTATTCAAAAGTGATGGATCTGTCACAACTAACATTCAAGATATTAGGAGTGAAGTTGTCAATCACTTTGAGTCCTTCCTTTATTCTCAACCTCTGAGCTTTACCTAGTCCCAGGATCCCCTTCTCCATCATATTCCTGCCCTCATTGCTCATTATATGAATCAATGGCTCTTCAAAACCTTTACTCATGATGAAATCAAGTAAGCCCTATTCTGCATGCAACCATACAAAGCACCAGGGCTTGATGGCTTCGCTCCTCATTTCTTCCAATACTTTTGGTATATCATTAGAAAGGAAATCTGTGAAGCCATCCAATATGTTCAGAGGTCAAAATCCATCCCCAAGGATGTTAACTCAACCTTCCTTGCCCTCATCCCCAAGCGTGTCGAATTTAGGTCTATCTCTGATTTTCATCCCATAAGCTTGTGTAACGTACTTTACAAAATCATAACCAAAGTCATGCCCATCAGAATGAAATAAGTTCTCCCTCTCATCATTAATACCTATCAAGGTATCACCGTTTAAGGTAGAACTATTACTGATGGGGTGATCACCATTCACAAACTTTTTCACTCTATTTCCTAAAGTAAAAAACCTGGCTTATTTCCAAAACTTGATATGAATAAGGCCTTTGATAAAGTCTCTTGGGATTTCATGTTTGTCATCCTTCTCAAGTTTGGATTCCACCATTAATGGGTTCATCTTATCAAATATTATACTAATACATCTTGGTTCTTTGTTATTATCAATGGGTTTGTTGTAGGCTATTTTAGAAGTACTATAGGTATCCGACAAGATGATCCCCTAGCTCTATGTTTGTTCATAATTCTAGATGAATCCCTAAGGAGAACCCTCAAATTAGCTTTATCTCTTAGATCCATTTTAGGCATCAAAGTAGCTTCCTTATGAGAACTATTACCCACCAAAAAAAAAATTGATGACACCATATTGACCACCCTTGCATCTATTGATGAATCCAAGGCCATCAAATCTCTCCTTAACCTCTACGAGGAGGCTATCAGTAAAATGGTCAATTACACTAAAATAAAAATATTTATTATTAAAACTCCCATTGCCCTTCAACTACAAATAGCTTGGATCCTTCAATGCACTATATATGTCCTCCCCTCATCCTACCTAAGCCTTCCTCTCTTCACTGGCACCCCAAGAAAAAACATGTGAAATAATGTCTTTGATAGACTCCATAAAAAACTTACCAGATGGAAGGGAGCCCTTCTTAGCCAAGCTAATAAAGAAACCCTTGTCCAAGCTTACCTCCAAAGCATACCCATATATTTTTTATTAGTTTTCAAAGCTCCTATAACCATCTGCACCAAAATTAAGCAAATCCAAAAAATATTCTTATGGTTAGGATTGAACAATAAAAATAAGTTCCATATGGTTGCTTGGGATAAAATCTACACTACCAAAGTCCAAGGTGGCCTAGGATTTATATGAATCATCAAAATGAATACTACCCTTTTTGCTAAGAAAGCTTGGAAATTTTTCACCAACACCAACTTCGAATGGGTCTCTATAATAAAAGGAAATACCTTTAGTCCTATAGTTTTTTAGATGAGGTAATATCCCACTTTGGATATACCTTATAAAATTCAATTATCAAAGCTAGAGCTATTATCCAAAAAGGTACAACATGGCATCTTGGTAATGGGTCAACCATTAATTTTTGGAATGACCCTTGGGTTCGTTATCACCCTCTCATTGATGACCCCAACCTTACTATTCTAAAACCCCTAACCGATCGCCTCATTGAGAACAAGGTCTCTCACTTTATCACCCATACTCTTGGTCATTCCTCCTGTAAAACCATACCCCCATCGATCTTCCTAGATACCTCATCACTGTCACCAATTCTCTATCCTCCATTTCCAACCCTTGCATCAGTCCCTCTTTCGGATCACCTAATTATCCCATTCGGAGATATTGTGATTAATCGGTTGTAATAGCTTACATTTAATTTTATCAATATGGGGTAATCAAGGTTAGATTTAAATAGTAGGAATCCAGTATAGATTGTACTATGGGGATCAATTCTAAGGTTAATTCAAATTTCTTTTAGTTTCAGGTTTTGTAGAAAAATAGTAAACAGAAATTAAATCATGCAGGAATGAAAATAAAATGCAATTTATTATTTTTGTAGTAAGTATGATAATTACCTATTGATGATTTTATCTATTTGTGAGGATAAAAAATAATAATTACCTATTGATGAGTTGATCTATTGGTGAGGATCATCATGCAGTTAGTTTCAATTATCTATTCTGACTTTCTATTCTAGAGATGTAATTTAATTTATTTTATATTCTAAGGTTAATTAACTATTTCTAACCTATTGTAGGGCAGGAGATTAGGGACTGACTGTAGGAGTTGGCCCTGCCTCCTAGAGGACAGTGTAAGTCTTTCTCCCCTAAACTACTTTATCTCAATAACTAAGATGTATAACTACTACTAACATTATCATATTCTATGGATGTAGGAAAATTACAATTGCAACTACATAAAATAAATCAAGCAGTAAATACAAATGACATAGTTATCATATGTGAAGAGTAAATTGATGCTTTTATTATTGGAAGTTCAAATGCACATGTTGGTGCATTTCTTCAAAAATTGTACAGAGTCATTTCAACATTGCATCATACAAATTTTCATTATAATATTGAGCCTTAGACCTTTTTAAAGGTCTCCCTATGTAATATATATTGTGACTTGGATAATTCTAAGTAATATTCTTCCATGTATTTTTCCATGTGGACGTGTGGTCTTGATAATGCGACAACTATGTACTAACAAGAATAATCTAAACTAACATAATTCCTAATTCTACTTGGACTCAGTAAACAACCTAAGTGGTCCAAGTGGCACTTTATGAACTAACATAACAAAACAATACTAACTTAGATATTTCATAAGATATAACACATAACTATATGCCCTTTAAATCACGGGAAGGACTTAACAATCTTGCATTAGAATCTAATCAACCTAACAATATTCCAATTATACAACCTTGCAATATAAAGTTACAACAATTTTATTAATCACAATATCCTCGTGAAGAATATGTGACAAGTCAACTAACTAAGTTGATAGTAATATTTTTTTGCCATGTAAGAGCGTCATGCTATCACTAATGTGGCATGCAAAATCGATCAAATTTCTTCGGTAACTACTGGTAAAAATTTTCTTTTGATAATAGTCTTTAATAGATACCTTCGACAACATACTTTAGTAACTATCTTCCATAACATACTTCAGCTACCATATTCTGTAATAGTTTTTAGTAATTGTTCTATAACCGTGCCTAGAACCTTCTTAATCCTTCGTCCTTATGTTCACATTTTCACGTTCAAGGTGTAATATGAAGCTTTTACTGACACATTATATGCCCGTAAAATAGTCTTTATCACTTTACTATATAATCACTCACAACTTGGATGTATTTTACATGAAATGCACACATTTATCAGATTAACTGCATCCATATTTTTAACTTATAAATCTCATAAATAAGGAGAAACAACTTACTTAAAATATATTATAACCACAATTTAAAGATAAAAATGAAACAATTTAATACATAAAATTTATGCCAAATAATTACTCATCAGCGATGATGGTCATTTCACGATCATATATGCTTACCTTTTACAAGATGAACCCCTTACCTGTTTGATCCTCATCAAGCTCATTTAGAGAAAGCATCGTATTCCCAAATTTGGGTTTTTCTCCTGGTTGGTAGCTCAAAATAAAATTTTCACCATCGATAACCTCATGACCAAAAGTATTATGATTCCCAATTAGTGTTACCTTTGTAATTCTAAATGGGATTTAACTCATCATCTCTTTATAGAATGTGCATACTCTCAATCAAGATTAATTTTCCTCCTTAGCACCTTTAGCATTACTTGGGTCTGTCTAACCTTAGTTATAGACTTATTTTCTCAATGGCCCAACCCGTTTTACAACTCCAAAATTAAGTCCATTTGGATCCTCTACCTCCACCATTTCCTCTGGAAGCTCTAGATTGAGCATAATAACATAGCCTTTTCAAACCTAGCTATGGACCCTATCTCTATAGGCAACAGAGTATTTTTCTTTGAATAAAAAATGTTGAATTATATTTTTGCACTAGACCCCCTTATCCTGGTATTGAGACCATTATTACCACCTCACTCAATATTTCCATGGATATTTCCAAGGCTCCTACCATATCAATAACATAACCAATTCCAAGTGGATCCCTCCCCCTGAAGGATGGCTAAAGCTCAATTTCGATGGTTCTTCTAAAGGCAATCTGAGAAGAGCTGGAGGTGGTGGTGTTGTCAGAGATCACAATGGAAAAATCATCATAGCCTTTATGGAAAATCTAGGCATTCAAAAAAATCATATTACTAAGTCCAAATATCTCTTTCGTTGTCTATCTTTAATCAAAAACCTTATATACAAGCTCATAATTGAAGGTGATTCCTTAAATGTTATCAATTACATCAAAAGCAACAAGACTCTAAATTGGAGGGTAAGAAACACCATATCTAAAGCTAAAATACTTGTCTATCTTCACCCTGAGATCATCATCCAATATATCTTCAGGTAATCCAATCATGCGGTTGATTCGCTTGCCAACTTGGGTCCTAATCAACAATCCCTCACAGTTTGACACAATGATTTTCCCCAACCCCTTATCAATGTTGTTTCTATTGATTTATCTAGGTCATTGTGAGCCCTTCCACATGTCCATCCCTACTAAATTGTCGATCCTTTGGTATACCCAAATCCTCTTTTTTTTTTTGCCCCTTCATGGGTCCTGTGGCTAATCCATTTATCACCTTAGATCCTCACATGATTATTTCTTACCAAGCCCACACCTTCATCCTTGGCACATTCATCAACCTGCATCCTAATCATCCCTTATCGTAGTCCATGGTCCTTGTAACCATGAGATACATTGTCCACGTTAGTTATACTTTGTCATGGCCTACCATCTTTATTAGTCAACCCCTACCATGGTTTATCATCCATGTTAGTCTTCCTCTATCGCATCTCACCATCCTCGCTAGTTATCCCCTACTATGACCTACCATCCATGTCATTTATCCCATCGCTGTTGTAATTTCCAATCCATGACTTTGTCATCCTATGTTGTTCCCTATGATTCATTTAGATCCTATTAGCTTTTTCCACCCCTCTAACCTTGTCATATGTTGACCCTTAACCTTCCCCTTTGGCAAGTGCTTTCTTTTTCTAGCTCGATATTTAGTACCCCTTGTTATTATTCATCTATTTATCATTCTTGACCAACCCAAGATGTAATCATTTCCAATATAATGTTTACTCTAGTGCCACTAATGGTAATCTTTCTCCAGTGGTTCCTTTCCCATGTGAGAAATCAAAATTCACCAAAGATCGAAGGCAGCAACAGTCCATGATGAAAACCCTTTCTAGATTCTTCAAAGTGTGATCTGAGAACCCTTATAAATCAATCCATAGTAGAGGCTCAAAGCAAAATCATCATCCTCACTTATATACTAGCTTCAGGTTTTCCAAGCCCTCTCCTTGCTCAACCATGACCTTTCTTGAGCCTAAAACCGTTTAGCTTGACCATATGGTTGAAGAAATCTTGGGAAGTTGGTTTCTTGCCTTTTTTGAAGAAATTCATAGGAAATAATGCAGAGGTATCCGAGGATATCATCAACACATGGAATAAATGATATGTTATTGTGCAGGGGCTGGAATTCCATATCAGTGTCCAAATGCTGGCCAAGTTGTCTGGTCTTTCGATCAATGGATGAGTCATAATGTGGGACAAGCATTCCATGATGTTGGAGATGAACAATTTTATAGACAAATGTAAAAATCTCATTTTTGAAAATGCTGGCATTGTTAGAACTTCTTTGCTACTCCTTAGAACCGCATCATGATCCTAATCATTCAATTCTTGACTGTGGATAAGATTGACCTTCCCCTTTGTAGCTTCCATTTAGCATTTTTAAACCACATCATGGACATTAAAAAATTTAATATTCCTAATTACCTGTATAGATCCATTGAGCTTTCCATCAACAATAATAGAAAAATAAACTCCTCCAAACCCATCCATCAAGGTCTGCACCTCATTCTATATAAGCATTCCCTTGAGGATTTCACTGAGAAAGTTGTATTCACCCACAACTTAGCTTTTCATAATCCCAATGAAAAACCCATCCATAATACCCCTATCCAGGTGGTTTTTAGCAATGAGTATGATCCTGATTTTTCCTTCCCTATCCCTCAAAAGCAGACCCTTGGTTCGAGGCAGCAAGACTCATGGTACTCTGAGTATAAGTTCAAGCATTGATCCCTTAGAAAATCTACGTCCAAGAACAAGCACAATGCTAGTCCTATATCTATCTAGGCTTGCCCTCGCATCAATAATATGAAGTCTAAGGTATCCTCTCCAAAGGTGTCCTATAAGGAGAATAACCTAGTGAGAATTTGCCTAAGCCTAAAGATAATTTTACTATAGATATCCTTCAAAATTTGATTCTTAGCCATGTTGCCAATACTGTGGCTACTCTTTAAGTAGTAGCAAACACATCTAAAGTAGCTTGAACCCTTTATCACCAAGTGGTCAAAATTTTGGAGGAGTTCCACGGCTAGCTAAAGCTCCTATTCCAGAACATCAAAGACTCTACTGATGTCAATTTCGAAGGCTAATGATGTCGTTCATTATGTTTGATCTTTTTTTGTTCTGATGGATGGTGGGATCTCCCCTTGGGATCATCCCTTATTTTTTGCTCCTTCTAATTTTTTGAGGCTATGATCTCCCTATTGGGCCTACCCTTTGATCTTGTTGTTTTATCTCTTGACCTGGTGTATGATGTTTCTTTTGTAAGAAGGTTTTGGTGCCCCTTTCAAAACCCATTTTTAATACAATCTACCAAAAAAAATATCAAATGCAGCCCTATCAGTGAGCATTTCAGAAATAAAATATCTACAACATAAAATTCTAGGACATATAAGTGCATCATGTTTAAATGAGATGAGTAAACATCAAATGGTTAAGGGTTTACCAAAACTAGTATGTGAATCTATAGTATGTCCAGAATATCTTGTAGAGAAACAATATATAATACCTTTTGAAATCAGTAATTATAGAGCTCAAGAATCATTAGAGTTAATATATACATATTTATGTGATCTAATGAACATTACTAGTCTTGGAGGATAGATTTTTCAACTATTTATCTAAAGCATTTAGATGCGTTAAAAAATTAAAGTAATTAGTAGAAAAATAAACAAGAAAATTAATTAATTAATCTTCATTCAAGTATAGGTGGCAATTTGTATCAAAATAATTTGATTCTTATTTTTAAAACAAATGGCATTAATAGATAACTTACTACAGTATATACACCTCAACATAATGGTATTATATAAATGAAATTGGTCTATTATGAAAATTATTTTTTGCATGTTAAAGGAAGACTATATTGATCATCAATATTAGGTAGAAGCTATTATAACAACTGTTTATATACAGGATAGATCTCCTATAAAAATATCAAAGAATGATACTCTTGAAGAAGTATGGTCAGGAAACAAACCGACAATATAACAATTAAGAATATTTGGATGTAAAGTATATGTGCATGTTCTAAAGTAGAGAAGAAAAAAATTAGATGATAAAACCATTTAATATGAAATATTTCTCGGTCATGATGATGATTCAACTTAATACAAAATAATTGATCCCATGACAAAGAAAAATCATATAAGTAGAGATGTAATTTTTGATGAAGGAAACAAAAATGTTATTAAAGATCAAAAGGTTGATACAAGATCAATTCTAAAAATTTTAGATGAAGAGAATTCTTCAAGTGAAGAATCAAAATCAAAAGAGCAAGTTGAAAATTTAGAAATCATATCAACATCTCAAAAGAGAGAACCAAAATGGTACAAAGATACACTTATAGACTCAAAATTATAATAAATGCTAGATCTTACCAATACAAGACCTCAAACTCATAGCTTAACAAGGACAAATATGGAACTAATGAGTTTAGTGGCAGAACCTACAACTACTAAAGATACTCTAAGACTTCTATAGTAGAAGATAACTTTGGATTTAGAATATGCCACATTAATAAAAATAAAACATGGAATCTTGTTGATTTACCACAAGGAAAGAAAGTGGTACGATGTAAATGGATATATAAAATAAAATACAAGGTAGAAGGTACTATTGAAAAATACAAGGTATCGTTAGTTGCTAATGGTTATAATTAAATAGAAAGAATATATTATGAAGAAACCTTTGCATTAACAATAAGAATGACTACTATTCAAACAATTTATGCATTAGCAGCACAACTTGGATGGAAACTTCATCAAATAGATGTAAAGAGTGTATTTCTCAATGATGATCTTGAAGAAGTATATATGTCCCAACCAGAGGGACTTGTGATCAAAGAACAAGAAAAAAAGGTTTGTAAGTTAAATAAATTTGTGTATGGTCTAAATCAAGCACCAAGAGCATGGTACATAAATATTAATAACCATCTATTAAAACATAATTTCAAAACAAATACATTAGATCCAAATATTTATATAAAGAAGGTTGGACTAGAAAAAATAATACTCGTAGTTTATGTTGATGATATAGTAATCACAAGAAGTTCAAAAATTCTAATAGATGAAGTCAAAAGGCATTTGGAAAAGGATTTTGAAATGACAAATTTAGTTCTACTTAATTATTGTCTTAGTCTAGAAATTTGTTAAAATGAAAATGACATCACATTAACACAAACAAAGTATACAAAAATATTACTTTTTAAGTACAAAATAGAAAATAGCAAATCTAAAGATACACCAATGGATCAAGGATTACAATTATATAGATATGATGGGACATATCTTGTTTCTACTACTATGTATCGATAATTAATTGGAAGTATTCTATATATAACAAATACCCGACTAGATATAATTTTTGCTATAAATTATCTTTTAAGATTTATGCAGGAACCCAGAGAAAGTCATTGGATATCTATGAAAATAATACTACAATATATCAAGAAGACTATAGAATATGGACTAAAATACAAAAATAATGATGACAATTTTTATCTATAAGGATATTCAGATTTATATTATGCAGGATCTATAGATGACATAAAATCTACATCATGATATGTTTTCTATCTTGTATCGAGATCTATTTCTTGGTATAGTAAGAAATAACATGCAATCGCACTATCATCAACAAAATTATAATACCGTGCAACAAAATATACGATATGTGAAGCACTTTGGTTATAGTATATATTGACAAATATGAAAATTAAAATAATTGCTACAGTCATAAATTGTGATAATCAATGTGTGCTTAAATTAATAAAAAATCCAATGATTCATTAAAAAACAAAACATATTTAAGCTCAATATCATTTGATCAGAGATCATGTTGAAGATATCATATTTAGCTAAAATATGTTTCTTCTAAAAATTAGATTGTGGATATTTTTACAAAAGCTCTTTGTCGAAAAAATTATCAAATGTTTCAAATTTGTCTATGTACATCAAAATTTATTCATACCAAATAATGTAATACAAGGGGGTGGTAAAAATTTTACATTATTTGGTTTAGGAGTATGGTCTTCTTATGTAAGTATCTATGTAGGATATGAACAAGTGTCATGTGTTAGGTGTGCATGTAAGTGTTGTGTAAAAGTGTCAAATATTTAAGTGTGCATAGAGAGTCAAGAGTCATGTATACAAGTGGCAAGATGAGAAGCCAAAGGACATGAGAGTTTTCATATGGAGAGTAATAGTCAAGTACTTGAAGAGTCATCTAGTATGACTATATTATGGAGGCAAAGCTTCATGTATTGCAATGAAGAAAAAAAATATCTGAAGATTGTATGATTCATTCAACATTTAATTTTATTACAACTTGTATGCATATTTTGAGCAAGTATACTATAAGTGTTCTTCATTTTATTACATGAATGATTTTAGTCATTTTAAATTCATATTTGATATTATTTTGAATTTTATTATTATTATATTTGTCCTACTATATTTTGATTGCTCTTATATTTTAGTCTACTTAAAGATCCATAATATTATAATTACGATAATCTAGCTTAAAAGCCAACAAAAAATTATGATATGCAACAAATGTAATATTTTGTTATTTTGATGGGAGTGACCCCCAATAGAAGCCACATATAACTTATTTTAAAATAATAAATAAATAAATAATTATGTCTTATTTACACAAAGCATACCTAAAAGGCCCATGATGTCCTTTTAATTAAAAATGATCACCTATAGGAATTTTGATTTGGATTAATTAGTAAAGGAATTTGAAGGCCTCAAGGAGGGCCTTGAGTTACCAAACATTCTTATAAGGGAAATTTTTGGAAGTAGAAAACTTGTTTCTCAAAAGCCTTATATCTCAACATGAAATATTATCCTCCATATTTTGGTAGATTTTAAAACAACTAATCCTTCCCAAAAAAATAGGCAAATAAAACTATTGAAGCATATTTTGTAGCTCATCTATTTATAATATGAGGTTCTCTTTCTTAACCATACTAATAGTAAAAATCCAATACCTAGAATTATTGTTCACATCAACATAATTTTTACTTTTAAACATATATTTGATCCAGGAAATGGTTGAGCCAATTGTTGTCACTTTGGATAAAAAATACAAGAATAAGGATTCAACCAAGAATCAAAACAAAAATATATATTGAATCCTTCTCATTAATCAACCACCTAATATGTTTCTTGATAATTGAAAACTCTCTTATATATAGTTCCACGTTGTTGAATCTTTATGCATATTTTCCATCTTCTTGAAAAATGTATTACATCTACAAAGCACATATATTTTTGAATTATTTCCAATACTTTTCTTTATATTCTTTCAATTGGTTAAAATTAATTTTACACAAGTTTTTACGAGGGGTCTGGTCTCTCTTATCGAGGCTTGAACTTGGGTTTCCTAGATGAAAACCCAAGGACTTACCACTACGGTATCCCTCATGGGTCCATACTTTTATTTACCTTTAAATAATATCCAAAAGATGTTTTCCACTAATATCAAACACATAATTTGTAATTTTATAAGTATGTCTTTTTATAAGTATGTCTCTCCCAAAAAATTTCATATGGATATCCTATCACATTTCCAAAAATAATATAAATTTATTGGCACATCCTTTTTAAATAAAATATTTTTGAGTTTTGTTAAATTCAAGTATCATAGCTATTGTTAATCTTCAAAGAGATGTGTGTGTTTGTACTTAGATATGTTTTCAAAAAAAAACCAAAATTTCTTGACACATTCTTTCTAAATAAAATCTCTTTGAGTTTTGTTAAATTCAAGTGTCATAACTATTGGTAATCTTCAAAATGATGTGTGTTTGTACTTATATGTGTGTGTATAATTTGTACTCTTCTAGTCATTGTTAAGAACTTACCTTTCTAACCAACCACATAAGATTTCATTCTATTCAAAATTGAGTCTCAAATATCCTTGTTTTATCAAATAAGGGAATACTTAGACATATTAATGATTTATTTTTTTACTTCTAGGCCTAAAATATTTACAACAATCTACTTCAAATCAAGGAAAGAATTAATAAAAAATCTCAGATAGTGATATTAACCAACAATCCAAAAATATTGTCATAACAATATATTATTGATTTAAAATCCATGGCCTCACTAACTAAGGAATGACCTAAAAGAAGAATGTCATCAACAATTTGGAGATGACATCCAAAGGGATCATTTGTCATAACCAAAATATTTTCATTTTATATTCTATTTTTGCATTAGATAGATCTCTTCCCAATACCTCAACAAATATAATGAAACTATAAGGAGATAGTGGAGGAATCATTAATCAAAATAGAATATTTGAAAGTGTTATAAAATATTAAATTCATATGTTGCGGTAATTTTTAATTGCAAGTTGAGTGTGAGTGCAATTTGGGAACAAGTGCAAGTTAAGAGCAAGTGTAAGCTATAAGTAGGCCTCACTAGATAGCATGGATGGAAATTCATATATGAAAACCCTAATAGTAAGTTAAGATGCCCTACCTAGAAGTCAAGATTCCATAGTTGGAAGTATAGATTCCCAAGTTGGATATAAGTGGAAGATCAAATGTATGGTAAGTATGATTCAATTAGCATATGTTACACAAGAAGTGATTATCAGGTATGAGATGATCAACCATGATATAATGGTTCTTAGAAGTGGAGGATTAGTCTATAAGTCCCATGGATACTAGCAAGGGTTTTTAGAGATTTAAAATTGGATCAAGTGGAAGTGGGGATTGAATTCAAATTACTCCATGACTTTTCTTCCTAAAGGTCTTTTCTCATCATCTTTTCAAGTTCATTAAATAGGGATAAAATAATGGGTAGCATCTCATTGTTTAGGGGGGGATATGCCCTTTATTTAAGACTTTGGAGTGAATTTTTTTCAAGACAAAAATTATTAATAAGCTTCTAGTGTGGGTTAGGCTTTTTATACTCTTATATCAACTTATCAATAAGGATATTTTGAAGAAAATTGGAAATTCCCTAGAATAATTCATCAAGGAGGGACTATTAAGGAGAAAAATCATGTTATATATACCTAAATATATGTTGCTATAGATATTTTAAAACTTTTGCCACAGTCTATTAAATATTAAATATAAATCAAGAGAATGGGATCAGTAAGTAGATTATGGAAATATTGCATTTTGATGCCACAAATGTTATGAGACTAAATACATGGTATGAGATTACAAAGTGAAAACTATGAAGAAAGAGATAGAAATTTTTGGTCATGAGATAAACTTCAAGATAAAGCAAGGAAATCATACTATAATAGAAGTTGGATTCAATCAAGGATATTCCACTCCAAAATAAGAGGCAAAGAAATATTACCTATTATATCATATGGAAAAGGCCACCATAGATCACTTAGATCAACCATTAGAAGAAATAAAGAAGGATATAAGGGATGAGAAAGTATAATATGTAAGTTCAATTTCAAAAGGAATTATAGGTGCAAAGGAAGACGTAGAGAAAAATTTCAAAAAAAAAATCATAAAAGAGGTTATATTTATTTCAAGTAAATGATCTTCATTTTTATCAAGTTGTATAAAATCTTCTCTTCATAACAAAATGGAAATAGTGTAGACGTTATTCCCTTGAATTTTAGCGTTTTAAGAACAACAAAATAAATAAATGAGGATGGATGAAATCCATAACAATTTAGAATTATTAGAGTAGCATAAAAAGGAAATTGCTATGGAAGAGCATCCTTGCACTTTAGGTTTCCAGGGCAACATAAAGAAGAAAGTATTTTTTTAGGTTATTCCTTGTACTTTGGATCATATAGACAAATACAAATCTATAGATGATAAGCATCACTATGAGTAGTGTGAGAAGATTGAAGGAATTGATGAAGATGAAAGGGTTGGTAGAAACGAAAAAGGTTAGGAATATCCAAGAAGCAAAAACAAAGAGAAATAGAAACTCATGGGGATATTGATATGGGAAAACAAAAGTAAATATCACATGTTAACAAGAAGAAGGGCTAAAACCACAAATAAAAGAAAAAGTGTTGATGAAAATAATATCTTGGAATGTTAGGGTCATGAATAAGATGCCTAAAAAAACATTTTAGGAAACTATCAAGTTGTTACAAATAATATATTTATAGATATGGAAATCAAATGGCAAATATTATAGTCATTTGAAATGTTGAATTTCGTATTTGGAAAAATTCAAATCTCAAAATGCAACTATACAAGTGAGATTATATCTTTTAATAAAAACAATATCAAGGAATTGATTATGGAAACTTAGTAATTTGAGGAGGATGAAAAACATCTTTGATAGAAAGGCAAATGAAGCCTATATTTAATAAAATGACAAGTTGAATATGATATAATTAGCCACACATAACTTATTAAAAATATCTTAAATTCATATTTATCTTGATCAAAAGTAAACTTTATAATAATATTAAATAAAAAACTCTAGCAATCCTTATTTGTTTTTTTACATCCATATATAGTCTTTTCATAGACTAAAGATAATGAATAGCCTCGTATGCAATAATTATACCATTAAAATAAGATAACACAATCTAGAATATAATTAAACCTATTTTTCATAATTTTTAAAGCTATGTTATAAATTCTATTACAAAATATTTTGACAAAAAATATCAAAATATTATCTCTTATTTTTATGTAAACGAATACGATATAAGTGGTATTGCTCTCACTTATTCTAGCTCATTCATTTTCCTAAGATCTTCAACCATAGGAAACAAATCACTCTTTGGATATATCCAAAATTCTTTGAAAAATATTATAGAAAATTCATTTGGTCGAAGTGCCTTGTAAGGGTGGAAAAATAAAATTGTTGCATATAGCTCCTCCTTTGAGATCTTCCTAATCATATTTTTTTTATATATTTGGGTGGTAGTTAATGAAATAATTTGCAAAAGCTAAACATAAGCCTCTTTATCCTACCATCTTCTAATAAAATATCTTTGAAATAATTTACTAGTTCATTCTTAATATTTCATTCTTAATATTTCATTCTTACTCACTAATTAATCTATCTACAGACTTTGAAATATTTTTATTTGATAAAAAAAATCTATATTGACAACAACATTAAAAAATTTAATGTTTTATCACCTTTCTTAGGAGATATATCCTTGAGTATTTGGACATAATAAGACTTTATTTTTTTAATATGTCATAATAATAATAATAGAAAGGTAATTTCTCATTGCACATAAATATGTTGTTTGTATGCATCGAATTCCATTATTTCTTGCAGCTTCAATTTAATTTATTCATTTTTAAAAAAATATTCCCACAAAACTTAATATTTTAGAATTTCACCTAACCTTTAAATTTTTCCAACTTTTGAACAAAATGTACATACATAATCCTCAAAATTTATTTCATCCCACATAACATAAGCATTTGAAAGATTTGAATAACCATTTTTATCTAAATCACATAGATAATGGATTGTGATGCGATTAATACGCCATAGAAGGTTTCGTTTAATACGCTCTGTATCCCAAAGGGAGATTAAAACATGTTGCCCCAGAGCCCACCTTGCCCACAGCCCACAGGTTGGACTTGTCGAATTCGAAGACTAGTCGAAGATGTGGACGCGGTATAAATGTGGGATGAACAAAAGAAGATTGAAATTCCCCTTTGATTAAAACATGTTAAAAAGAGGGGCGAGAAAACTTTGAGCATTAAAAACATTGTCTCCACTGCCCAACAAGTGTCGTATATTTCAGGTGTTGGACTTGTCGAATTCGAAGACTAGTCGAAGATGTGGACGCGGTATAAATGTGGGATGAACAAAAGAAGATTGAAATTCCCCTTTGATTAAAACATGTTGCCCCAGAGCCCACGTTGCCCACAGCCCACGGTTGGACTTGTCGAATTCGAAGACTAGTTGAAGATGTGGAAGCCGTAGGATCAACAAAAGGAGGAGATGAACTTGTAGGTCATTTCAGGAATCTGTGTGGATTCCGATCATTTATCTTGACTTTTTGCATTTTAAAAGCTCTAAGTTTAGATCCCAACACCTGAAATATACGACACTTGTTGGGCAGTGGAGACATGTTTTTAATGCTCAAAGTTTTCTCGCCCCTCTTTTTAAATCCTTTATTTTTCCAACTAGTTTGGAGGTAGACATTGCCTGTGAACCATTAAAACCGTTGGGTGGGAGAAGGTGGCGTCGGCGGATAATTTAGACCACACCAGTGGTGTTAATGTGTTCCCATGTTTCATCAAGCGAAAAAGGAGCCGGATACAAGTGGGTTATAGCTGTGTGAAAGCAAGATAAGGGAAGTAGAAGACTATGAGGTTATCCAACTTTGTTTGACTAGTAGACTGAGACTAATCTCAGTATTTTACAGACTATGACACTCATCAAAGTAATGACAGATGAACTAAAGACTCTTTTTGTTCTCTGCTAGAAGTTATTGGTATGATGTGCCAATGACAAAGATCCCAGGGTTGCATTTGGTTACTTATCAAGTGTTTATATATACCTTTGATGATAAAGTTTCACCATAGAGGGATACTCAGATCCTTTGGGGTCTCAGATAAAGTTTCACCATAGAGGATACTTAGATCCTTTGGGGTCTCATCATCCAAATCATTAAATTTATATTTTTCTTTTTATGGATGAGATACAAAAGGTTCTAAATTATGAACATAAGTTCTAATGGACTTCTAGAAGGAAGTTAAACCAGGGGAATCATAATTTTTTCTTGAATTACCTTCAAGATAAGTATGAATCAGAAGATGATCAACCTGATATGGATGTCACCAATTCCTTTTCTTAAGTAGTTATTGACAAACTGCCGCCATTGTTAAAATATAAGAAGAGAGAAGATCCTATTTTGTTTTATTGGTCAAATTACATAAGTTTTATTGGAATAAGTAATATTCTATGTGGATAATGAGAGGATGAGAGAGGAGACTAATAGTGATGTGGATGATGATTTTAATCAAGCCTTTAACATTTAAACTAAGAATGTTCCTTCTGCTAATATTTTTGATGTGGGTGTTGTACATAATCAAGTAGGATCAATGGATGTTGCTATTTTAAGTGACAATGATAGTCATAATTATATAAATATTTATAAAATTTCTTTAGAGATAGTAGTAATTTGTATACTTGAAATATAAGACAAACCTCTCATATTTCTTGACATTCCATCTTGCCACTTGTATACTTGACACTTGACATTCTCTATGACACATTGCACACACTTGCATACGTAACAATATGACACTTGCACTCATTCTAAACATTGACACACACTCAAGAGGAAATATAAATCATTCACCTAGACTAATGATACACACTCTAATCTATTACATGATAATGGTACCAGATAATGTAATATCTCCAACAATGTTATGTAATCAAGTGTGAGTTATGAGTGTAAGGTGTCATGTGTGTAAGTGAAGAGTTATGAATGTGAGGTGTCATGTGTGTAAGTGAAGAGTTATGAGTGTGAGGTGTCATATGTGTAATAGAGAGTTATGAGTGTGATGTATCAATTTTAGAAGTAGGGAGTTATGTGTAATCATGAGAGACTTTGTCATTATGTAATATGTGAGATTTGTTATGTAAAGAAGGAAATATGAAAGGTTACATATCCCATGAGTTTAAGGAGAGCAAAGGTCAAGAGTTAGGTGCATGTGAAGAGTCCCATGTATTTGTATATTGAAAACAAAACTCTGTGTTATGTAATAAACAAATGATTGAATGTAATAGAGATGTTTTATCAATAAAACTTTCATTTTATATAGTATTGTTATTATCATGATTTAATGAATTTATATGTGTGATTATATGATCTTAGGAATTGGTGACCTATGATAATGGGGCTTATTTTGCTTACAATTCAAGCCTAGTTTATGTCTAGGTATTATGAATTTTTCCATCTTATTTGCAAGAAGCTTAGTTTTATGTGATTTTGTTAATAAGACTTGTCTTGGGTATTCCCTTAATGTGTCAAAGCCTAGATCATCTTATAAATAAAGAGACATTGAGCTACTATCTAGATTATCTATCCAAATTCCTTACCCATAACTTACCCCTAATCAATACAACCATTTTATAACTTAAACCCAAGGCACCCATGTTATGTTTTGGACAATTATCCTAGGGTAAGAATACTTACCAATATTAGGTTTGGCCATGGTATACTAACTCACATGCATTGACTTCAACTTGTCCAAATTCACTACCTAACCTTTATATCTCCTTGTGGGAATTTCATATTTGCATGTGCCTTGGTATGCATCAATCATTCCACAAATGATACCACAATTTCCTTTGCATGAACCCTAAAAAGAATTCTCACCTTTGAATAAGGTTTGATATACCTCATCGACCATAAAGCATCATGTTTACTCAACCACCTCATACATTTTTATTCATCAATTCATGCATTCATCATGATCATGACATGAGATTTTGAAGCTTGAGGTTCAAAAGTATCTTTGTTATAGGGGTGTATCAAGTAGAATGAAATCCCACATCCTAAGCATGAGTATCTAATTCTTATACTAAATATAATATAAACCCCAATATTTACAATCATCTACCTTAGGATTAGTATCCCTATTAGGATCCAACCTTACCTAGAGATTTAGATCATAGGCTTGCTCCATTTGTTGGAACTTCTAGTTAATTTATAGTTGCAATCCCTCTTTTGCATGATTAGTATATATTAATGGTGATCCACTTTACCTTACAACATTTTCCATAATGGTATTATAAAAACACCTCATTTACACAATTTCTTTATAGTTAATTCATGAGATGTAACAACAAAACCCAATTGCTTCACCTCAATTACACAATTCCAAAATAAGGATTGAATCTTACTAGACTACGAAAGAAGTACCTCTTATTAAATTTTAATTCCTTGCTTCTTGGGTTATGTTTGCATCATGACCAGATCTTCCATCATTGTATCTTGGAGGTAGATTATCTAGATATAGTTACACTTGAGTGGCAATGTTGATCATGTACACCACAGTCCTTGACTTACTTTGTTCATGGTCTTTTGCAGACTGGTTATGTAAACTAGTTGGCATGTCAAAGAATAAAATCTCAAGTCTAAAATTAGATACATGGATGCATGGAAGTGTACTCTATGGATGCGTATGATGTTGACATGTGTCCTAGTGAATTTCTTGCTAGGATTAGAAATACGTATGTTGCCTTTACTTTTGAGGTGGAAATACCATAGATGTTGAGTTTCAATGTGGTCTTGACACCTTTCTTTCTTCCCAATTTAGGTCATAATAGGCCCAATTTCTAATATGTGGATGCCTTAATGTCTAAGACTTTTTGAACTTTAATGATTTATGTATCATTGTATATTGTTGGATATGCCAAAGTGAAATGCCTTGCTCATAACCTGGATTCATAATGAGTATGAGATGTGAAGTGGTGTATAGTAAGAGTATATTATTATTTAATATTCATGTCAATTTGAGATATAGTCCCTCTTTTTTTTTTTTTTTTTTTTTTTTTTTAAGATATAGTCCCTTTTTAAATACTTATGTATTTATATAATATAGAGACGAATTTATTCAATTTGGGGTTATGATAAATTGTAAAGCAAATGTGGTAACCATAAAAAATACCACGTAAAGAAAGTAACAAATATAAACTTGTTTCTATCATACCTATTTTGAAACTCAGACTAACAGAACCTGTACAAGCATGAACCCCCAAAAAAATAATTATAACCCTTTTAAAATGCATCTTTTGAATTTTTATTGGTTTTTAAAATGGAATATTTTCTTGATTTGTCTAACTCCACTTATCCTTGTTTTCATTCGTGGATTTTGAATTGTTTAGAATTCATTCACTATGCTATTGGAGTTCACTCTGGATCCCAATTCATTTGACAAGACTAATAACTAATTAGTACTAATCGTGAAAAGAGTGAAAACATTGAGAAAACTATTAAAAAATTGCTTGACACCTAACATCAAATGCCACAACACCTATCTCTTGACACATATTATTAGTCTTCATTGAGGGTTAATATAATTTTGAACACATAACTAGTGAATGTGAGAGGTTATATCAAATAATAATATGGATGAATTTTTTATGAGCTCCATTAGAAATGTAATGTTTTGGGGTGATTTTTGCTATAAATACAATTGTAAATCAATTATTGATGTGCATGTAATCCATTTATTGAAGGATACATTGATGGCAGAATGTGTTGGAAGTGCTAAGTACCTCATATAGTTTGACAAGATGACATGGGATGAAATATCCAAGTGGCATACCTATTATGTGCCTCCTCCAATGCAAATGTGGTAAAGTTGAACTATTTAAGCCATGTCTTCGATTTCATAACAAATCCATTACCTCTATGCTACCATTCTAGAAAATTCTAATACCATTTTATGTATTGTTTTCCCTCTTATTCAATTCTCATATGCTACATTGCCTTTCTTGGTCTTTCCTTCATCTTTGCAACTCTAGCCTTATTACTTTACCCTTCACCTTGTACTTGGTCTTATTTGCATCCTCCATTATCTCTCCACCTCCATATTGTTGACCATAACCATTGTATTAACGATTATTGCTCCGTCATCATGCTTCATGAACACCTTGACCTTGATGACCCCAATGACATTACCAAAGAATATGTACCTCGTAGACATCATTGTTGGTTGCAACTTGTAGGCAATTGTTTAGATATTCAATATGAATTCTTTGTGATGCTAATAGAAAGCCATTTGTTGTAGTTATTTGATATTTTATCCATGTTTTCCAATTAGGTATTTTTGCAACACATCATGTAGTGCTCCATCATCATGCTTCATGAACACCTTGGCTTTGATGATCCCAATGGCTTTGCCAAAGAAGATGTACATCTTAGACATCATTGTTGGTTGTAACCTATAGGTAATTTTTTATATATTCAAGATGAATTCTTTGTGATGCTAATAGAAGGCCACTTATTCTAGTTATATGATATTTTATCCATGTTTCCCAATTAGATATGTTAGCAACACATCATGTAGTCCCCATAGATTTTGGACCTCTACTCAAATAGAGAAAACCTTCAGTAAAAGCAAAAAAGTTTTAGCAAGCCCAATACAGTGAGAAAAACCACTAGTGGGAGTATCGAAGGTGGTGGTCCTAAGTGATGCCAATATTATATTAGTAGTGTTCTCATATCAAGGTTGTATTCTCTGATGTTCAACCTCTTAATCCACTATTTGCTTTGAGCACAACCTTGTATCTACCTTTGTGGTGTTGTTGTTTAGGATGAAAATAGATATAGTCTATTGAAGCTACACGTGCATCCCATGCAAAGTAGTAGATCATCTCCCTCTTGACACAGTGATGGATCTTACAACGATAACTTTCATTTTAGGTGTAATAACACCATCACCTTCAAGCCTTAGGAGGATGAGTGCATCCACAATGAGTTCCAGGCAGAGGTCAAATCCAAACCACTTTCCTCATGAATTATAGCTTTGTGACATTAATAACACATATTTTAAATAGAAAATGCTATGATAAAAAATAAATATAGAATATTATATTTTTTAGTTTGAGGACAGCTACAATTAGCATCGTTATTTTTTAAAATAGCATCATACTCATAAAAAAATCATAACTACACCTACACATCCATATGTCATGCCATATACATCATTTGATTCTCATCTTTTCATTAATATTGTATCAAAAAATAAAAATAATAAGAAATAATAAAAGAATAACTATAAGTTGTGTGACTACAACTATAGGCCAATTCAATCACGCATTTACATTTATTGTTAGCAAGTCTTCTATTCCAAGCAATAATTTGTATACTTGGTCACAAACAACAAATTAAAGTGATGTAAATAGTGCATACTCTCAACATATATTTTATCAAATCCTTAAAATAGATGCCTTAAATTTGGTCCACAATAGTGTGTGATGATAGTGGTCTAAACTCACAAAATAAATCTCACATTTAAGTATCCAAAAACAAGATACAATGAATGTAGAATCTAATTTTTTTCAATTAATAGTGTAATTCATGCTTTCACTCCAAAAGTTAATGGTTGCTTTTGCATATGCCCTCCTTTACCTTATTCAATCCTTCCATGTTCTCCTATTGAAGTCCACCACTACATTAACAAAGACCGTGTTGGCTCTTAGATTGGCCTTCTAAGTAAAACCCTAGACTCTAACTTGATAAAATTCCCTTAGTTACTCATGTCGAGAGTGATTGCTCTTGAGTTTATATCTTTCTTGATATAGGTAACAACACTAATATAACACCATAGCTACAAAACTCCTCATTTTTTCAACAACATGGATTGAGGTAGTGCTTCATCTAATCCACATCAACTATCAATTGTTTAATAAAAAAGCAATAAAAAACATTACCATGGTTTTGGACATTACAGATATGTTATTTGTTTTAGAAAAATAAAATTATTTTTTAAAATAATTTCGTATATCAACATTTATGTTTTGTTGACCAATTTCTCACCAACAAAAACATTAATAATAACCATTTGATTTTTAAAAATATGAAATTTAGCATATGTTTCCTAAAAATATTAAGTTCGAAAATGGAATAATTCAAAGAGGCTCTGCTAGGGTTTCGCTTGCATGTTGTTGTTGCTTGTTTGTTCTTCCATAGATCGTCATACCGTTTGTGCCCTTCTGAGATCTGCACACACTGTGTCATTCTTAGTTACTACTTTGCTTTGGGCGGGGGGCTTCATCCCTTTCAATGGCTACCTCTCAGAACGTTATTTCACTCGTTAGTGAAGTTGTAGCTTTTGAGATCCATGGCGCTAGTAAAACGACCCAGGAAGTTTATCCTAAAGGTAGTTCCTCAGTGTCGAACATATCCCTACAAATATAGGATGTTGATAATGCTTGCAAATGGCTTGAAAGTCACACCCTGGTAGGGTACATTCTAGGGAGGATTGTCAGTGACTCACTAATCTGGTAATTGATTCAGCAAGTCTAGCAACCATATGGCATAAAATTTGATCATATTCAAAACCTTACTAAAAAAAAATTCATTTTTAGTTTGTTGATCCGCAACATGTAGTTACAGTTATGAGCAAAGGGCCTTGGTATATTAGAAATACCCTTTTAATTGTTCATCCCTAGCATCGTAATTTTACAGTTTCTGCTAATGTTTCCTTGCGGGTCCTCGTTTGGGTGGAATTCCCAAGTCTCCCTTTGCCCCTTTGGCCATTCTTGCCACAACTTGTCACACCCATTGGCAAGTTTGTGTGCATGGAGCCATAGAAATTCTATGTTGTGCGACCATACAAACGCATTTGCATTGAAATTGATCTATCAAAGGATCTTAAGGATTCTATTAATATTCAGGTTGGGGAGACCTATTTTCAACAACGGGTGGTTTATATCAATCTCCCCAATACCTATTATCAGTGTCAATCTGATGCCTACAAGATAAAATATTGCCCTCTTATGGAAGGTTGATTCAAAAATCAGGCTTCAGTAGAGACACCTTCAAACACAAATAAATCTGCCCCTCCCACTAATGGAAGGGAGGAATGGACTTTTATCACTAGGAAGAACAATAAAGGAACCACAAAATTCTGTAGGAGTTGGTAAAAGGGAGTCTCAACTGAGCTCTCAGTCTGGGGTTTCTCATGCAATCTCTATAGAAGAAACTTTTGTTTCTCTTCCTATAGGTACCTCTTCTGGTAATAATAAAAAACAATTCTCAATTATTCAAGCCTCCCAGTCAGATAAGCCATCAGCTATGTCAGTGCCCGCTCTCTCAAGCGAATGCCAGGTTTCTTCACCTAATGTACAGAATGAATTTCCCTCATGAAACCCTCATCACTCTCGCAGTCCAGTTAGGGATACCTCGGGCATCCCTTTGGAGAAGTAACGACAGACAATTTTTTTTCATGAAAACCATAATAGGTTTCTCACAAATACCTTTGAATCCTTAGAATATTTTGAGGAGTCTGAGGTCCTCAAAGGAAATATGTTCCTCGATCGTCTCTCATGAAGTGCTTATCTTGGAATATCATGGGTTTGACAAATCCTATGCACAAGTACATAGTGCGTCAGGGTCTAGATTACTTCAAGTTAAAAAATGGTATTATTGATATCCTTTGCCTTTAGGAAGTCAAAGTCACTAATTCTATGTTGTCAAGTACTTTCTCCTTTCTCTGGCCTCGAGGACACACCTTTCATACTATGCATGACATGGGTAAAGGAGGGGCAGTAATTTTTCTTTCATAATCTTATCATTTTAAAATGATCTCTTGGGTTTGTGACCCTTCGAATCATGTTGTTTGGGTTGTGATGGATATTGATGGTCATCTTCTTGGTGTGCTCAACATCTATGCTCCTAACGATGCCAATGATCATTGTGTATTGTGGTGGTGGGCAACACTCTCTCTTCCCCCTGTTGTTTGGTTGCTCTGTGGGGACTTCAATATGATTGAATTCCCACATGATAAAGCAGGTCTTCTTCCCATGAGGTGGGTGGAAAGGGAAAGATAAGCATGACTTTTCATGAAAGAAAAGTTGGGGCTCTCTGATCCCAATAGCTGCTTTTTACCCTCTTCATTCCCAGATAGTGTTTGGTTCACATGGTCTAATAATCAACAAGGTAAGAATCGTGTTTTAAAAATATTGGATAGAGCCATGCTCTCATATTCTGATATTTTCTCCTTTGAGCGGCCCTCATCTTCTTCTCCCTTTATCTCTGTCCATCCCTAGCTCTGCTTGTCTGACCATTCCCCCATTTCCTTTTCCATATTGGTTTCTTCTACTCCCCATCCTCTTTCTCATTTGTAATTTTACCTTAATACCTCCATTTTGTACCACCCCATATTGAGGGCCTATGTTATCAGAATTTGGAATCTTGTCCCCAGAATGAAAGGGGCCTCATGATGGATTGATTGGTGGAATGTTGCTATCCTATGCACTGCCCGCTTTCTACACTCGCTTGGACGTAAGATTGCTAAGTTTCGTCATCGCTCCAAAGCTTCTCTTAAGCGAGAGTTGGAAGTGACATCTTCTCAATTCTAGTCCAATATTTTCAATGAGGATCTTCAGAGACACCTCACTATGGTTAAACACCAGCTTCTTCTGGTAAAGCACTATGATGCCAAAGGAGCTCAAATCAAGAGATAGAGTTACATAGGAGTTCTTTCAGCACTTGCGTCCTCGTAATCAATTTTTGGGTATTAAATCTCTTAACATTAATGGAGAGTGTGTTTCTAATCTTCCTAGTATTATCTCTACTTTTGAAGAGCATTACTAGTCTGTGTTTGTGGCTTAGGCCCGCTCCCCGCAGCATGATGAGGCCCTTAAATCCTGCCTTTATGTGGTTCCATAATGGCTTTCTGAGTCTCAAAGAGTTGCCTGTGATAAGGCCCTATCTTTGAAGGTTCTGGAGGAAGCTCTTTCTCATATGGCCAATGATAAATCCCCTGGTCTCGATGGCTTCCCTTGTGAAGTCTACAAATACCTTTGGGACACGATAGGGCCTGATCTTCTCAAATTCTATCAAGAGGCCTTCGCTAAGGGTCTGTTGGGCCCTAATATTAATCAAGGGATTATTAGATTTATCCCCAAGGCTAGTGATCCTTAAATAATCACCAATTGGAGACCTATTACTCTCCTTAAAGTCTCTTATAAGATCATTACCAAAGCCCTAGCTTTATGCATCTTCCATCTCCTTCCTATTATCGTGCGCCCAGAGCAAACTAGCTTCATTCAAGGTAGATACATCCTTGACAATATTATTGCTATCTAGGAAGGTATGGAGTGGGATCGTAATTCTAACCAACAGTATGTGTTCATCAAAATCGACTTTGAGAAAGCATATGATAGGATTGATTGGTCCTTCATTCTAGCCATGCTTAAAGCTCTTGGTTTTGGGCCCTGCTTCATTAGTTCTATGGAAATGTTGTTTGTTGAGGCTTCGGTTGTTTTATCCATTAACAGACACAAATCCTCACCCATTGGTCTCTTTCGATCCATTAGACAAGGTTACCCTTTAGCTCCTTCCCTTTATGTCCTTATTGCTGAAGGCTTGGCTATTTACTAGCTCATCACACTACTCAGGGTTCTATTCAAGGAATTTCTCTCCCCGGAGGTGAGACTCAGTTGATCAATGGTCATTTTGTTGATGACTCTTTCCTCACTCTTATTGAGGAAGAAGGTGTCATTCAACAAGCGCTTGCTTGCTTGGACACTTTTTATCTGGCTTTTGGATCCTCCATTCAATGGAGAAAGACCCAATGTTATAGGCAATCTCTCGACCCAATGCCCCATTGGCTTAATCAATATCAATGGAAGATCATCCAAGAGGGGAAATTTTTTGTTTTTTAGGTATTCCTTTGGCCTTTAACGGGTCGTTGCCAGAGTTATGGAAGTATGTTGTTAACAAGGTGGAACATAAACTTACCTACTGGTCCATTAAGAAACTCTCCCTTGCTGGTAAATTTCAAATTTGCACTAACCACCCTATTTATTATCCTTCTTGCTGGTTCCCATCCAAAAATTGTTATAAGAAGCTTGATAAGCTTTTGCGATACTTCTTATGGTCCTCCTTCAATAATGGTTCAAGATTCCACTGTGTTACCTGGAAGTATTATTGTCTTCCTAGAAGCCATGGTGGACTTGGCATTATTAATACCCAACGTCAAGGTTGGGCCCTTTGTGTTAAGTGGGTCATCAAAGCCCTCACAGGCAATGAGAGCTGGAAGATTCTCATCCGACACTGTATTAGTGAAGGTTCCCCTTTTGGGCGTAAGAGTTGAAAGGGCATGGGGTTCCCTTCCCTCCTTTTTGCCCATGTGTCTATCAAAGTGTCAGGATCCTTTGTCATTAGGAGTATTTGGAAATCTTGGGAGAGTGTTAAACCTTGGCTTATATGGAATGGACAAAGCTTTTTGCATGGCCTCTCCATCAACCAAATGAATTTTTGGTGGTCACCTGTTATCACCTACTAGGGTTTCCCGCTTGCGCAGGTTCCTTGGGTTCATGGGCTGAGATTCTTTCACAAAGGTGTGTGATGCGTCACTGATTTCTTTTCTCGTCCTACCAGGGATTGAATCCCTTGGGATGATTTTAGAGATAAATTTAGGCTTAATCACTCTGACAAGGATACCTTTAAGGTTGTCAAGGTTGCTCTCCCTGACTCCATGTTACACAAGATTTTTGTGCTTTCTCAACGACCTTGGTGGAAGGACATAAAGTGGTATTCAGACACTCCATTACATAATTATAAGACCTGGTTTGGGTATGTATGGCTCTCTCATTGCCTCCCCATGGTTGAGAAGCTCAATCAACGATGGAAGGTCTCCTCCCCTCGACCTGTTTAGTTGCGCAGGTTCCAGACAGCTTGGGCTCCTTTCTTGGAGCCCAAAATTTCTTGTTTTTCTTGGAGTCTTTTGCACCAAGGGCTTCTCGTTGGGGAGCATCTACAACATATAGGCATCCCCAACCCTTATTGCCCTTTCTGTCTTCAATCTGAAGACTTTGTCTATATTTTTTGGGTTTGTGCTCATTCTCATTCCCTTTGGGAGTGGCTTTTTCCTTTTTTAGACCCTTTTCCTTTGCCATGTTTGAGTGGAAGCATATCATTTTGGAAGATCCCCCGCCATTACCAACTATTTTTTTGAATTTTGGCACTTGTTTTGTATGGCGACCATGTTCAGTTTATGGAGAGCTAGAAATGATTGTATCTTTGGTAAGTATACTTCCTCTTTGCACATCTCTGCTTTTTAGAAGTCTAATATTATTTGTTTTGTGTATTTTCATATTACAGTTCAGGCCAATGAGATGGCCATGGAGCTCACTCATCTTCAAGAACTTATTAAATAGTGGGGGAATACGCCGTGCTCAGTAATTTAGGATACTTCTCGTAGCAGATCCAGGTCCACACAGTAGTGTAGCTCGCTCTCAAACTGCACTCATATCCCAGTTCAAGGTGCTTATAGAGATGGTCGTGGCTATGTGATTGTTCCTCTCCCCCCAACTCCTCGACTTGATGCTTGGGTCAACTTCAAATTTTTTGACTAGGTTTATGTTCCCGACACTTCTAGACAAGGGAGGGACTCGTTTTCAGGTGGTTGAAACTTATCAGTTTATTTTGTCCATCAGTTATGTAAATTGTTATCAGCTTATTCTGTCCATTAGTTATGTAAACTGATTCAGTTTATTCTGTCAATCAGTTATGTAAACTGTTATCAGTTTATTCTGTCCATCAATTATGTAAACTGTAGATTGTTCTCTTAGATTTCCACTCTATTTTGATAAGAATAATTTTGTTTGGTTGATGACATTAACCACGTAACATGTTTATCTGCTTTTTTTTTAATATATTTTATTAATTCTTTAATATAATATTTTTTACATTAAAAAAATATATGAAATTCAAACACTACACTACCCTCAACAATGATCTCTATTAATTTGAAATCATTTAAATTAGCAACACGGGGAATCCATGTAAAGCTTTTCTATACATGCATTGGTTGAATTTCTTCTTCATTAGTAATATACTTGTCTACTTTAAAATTACGTTAATTAACAACTAATTAAAAAATGTACGTCAAAGCAATCCTGCATCTATCTCCCATGTCCCTATGAGGATTATACTACTACGCAAAACTTGTTTTTAAATTAGCTTACATTGATAAATGTTGTTAATGAAAAAATTGATTGATATAGCAGTTGTCCCTTGGCACCTATAGTTAAATTAGTTTACATGAGATATCCCACCAATGAGTAAAATAATCCCACCAATATTAGTTATTTTTGTCTTTCGTAATTTGTTTTTGATTCTTAACATCTAAAGTTTATAGCTGGAGTACAAACAGGTAATTTGAATTTAGGTCTATGTAATGGAAATCCTAATTAAAAAATTTTAATATACATTAAAACACAAAAAAAATTAACACTTATATATTTAAAAAATTATAAAATATTACTTAAATATAACCAAACATTAATACATATAAATTTAATAATTTTATTTTTTAATACCTACTATAATTCATTATAAATATATATAAATTAAAAAAAATTATATATAAATTATATTGACGAAAAATTAACGATGAAATAATCATATACGCAGTGAAAGGACAATCAATCTGCACTCAATCACCAAGAAAAATATCTCAAATTCACAAAATTATAAAAATTCGTCTTTAAATGTTAAATTATCAATTTATGAAAGTGAATATAGAAATTCGTCTTTAAATGTTAAATTATCAATTTATGAAAGTGAATATAGAAATTCGTCTTTAAATGTTAAATTATCAATTTCTGAAAGTGAATATAAAAATTCGTCTTTAGCGAAAGTCAAAACGAATGAAGTCCTTTAGACAATATAAATATCTTGGGTTAAATTTAATTGAAGAATAGGTCACATATACAAATTTGAATTTGAATTTGTATTAATGTCCATCCAAGAATAGGTCACATATACAAATTTGAATTTGAATTTGTATTAATGTCCATCCGTAATCAAAAGAGGTCAATAGGATTGTAAAGTAAGATATATACAAAGCAATTGGAGTGCCTAATGCAGTTCCAGGAAAAATAAAGTAAGAAAAACAGTAAACATAATGACATATGATATATAAGATCTGTGGATCAACGATTGCTCCCAATATTCAAGGTTAAAGAGAAGTGAGTGATATAAGAGTTGGATGTTGTCGTAGATGTTCTTTGTTGGAGTCGACGACGAGTTGATCTTGTTGTATTTGTGATTACCCTGACGCTTCTTGTCGTGGCCTCTAGAGGCTGGAAGAATGAAGTGATAATTCGAGATCCTGTTATCTTCTGCAAACTGTTACTAAGTAGTTATTTCCTGAGATTGAATAATTCCCGGATGAAAAGGGTAATGAATCTCTAATATTCATAATTAATCCAAGATTTCAGTGTATGGGTGTCTCTGAATAAGCAATAATATTTACCTCGTATCTCGTAGTAGACAGGACAGGTGAAAATAAAATGCTCCTCGAATTCCACATCAAGACTGCACAATCTACATATACACTGATCTCTGAGGAGGTGATGATCTGTCTCAATACGCAGCTGGTGGGAGCAAACTCGTAGTTGAGCTACAAGAAACCTAAGGTTATGTGACACATGTATCAAGTTATATTTCGGAGTAGTGATCAATTCATTCTCTAGTTGGAGATAAAAGTGAAAGTAATGAAGCAGTTTTGGTGAAAAAGGTTCCTTTGGATCAGTCCAAGTAGTTTTTATGTATGTTGAGTAAATATCATCTCGAATATCCTTATTGAAGTATGGTGCATTGATTGATGCTTTAGTAGGAGTAGGTCTGATTATGTCTAGGCCAAGAGATTGAAGTAGAGTAGTAGTCTGAGCATACCAGCAATTCCTGACCCCTCGATTTACCAATTGTCTTGAGGATTGTAGTGCTAAATATGGATATCTTCTCATGTCCGACATACAATGAAATCTACGCAGTAAAGAGACAACAAGAAATATTGTTGTTGTAAGCAATGGACGAGCACCAAACTCAGCTAGAATGATGGGATGTGGAACAGTTCTTTTGGAACGAATGAACTTGGACAACATTGAGATGAGGACTCTTTCAATACGAGACCAACCCTACTATCTAAGGCTAGGGCCCCAAAATTCAAAGCCATAGAGCAGTGTAAGGGTAACAAGAGTGTGGAAGAGTCTAATCTTCATACTGATGTCCTGAAACTGGAGCTGAAAGCATTGCTTATTCAAAGAGGCTAAGGCAAGATAACCTTTTTTAACCTTGTTTGAGATGTAGGGATCAAGTTGAAGGTAGGTCCTGTGAAAAGAACTCCCAAGTATGTGTACAATGTGACAGTCTCAACAACCTTCCCTTTATATGTGATGTGAACAGAAGAGAGATCTTTCTTGGGTAAGTTGAATGTCATGATTTTTGTTTTCTGGAGATTAACTTCTAATCCATGCAAGTCATAGTATGTGCCAAGTATGTCCAGTTGATGTTGAAGTCCTCCTACTGTATGTGACATTAGGATACCGTCATCAACAAATAGCAAAATGACAATAACACTACCAAAAAATAGGCAACCTATACTCTTAGCTAGAGAGTCCATTAATGAACACCTCCAATTCATCAATATACAATCCAAAGAGTGTATGTGAAAGTGGGCAGCCCTGTTTAACCCCAATAGTACTATGAACATATTTTGTTTTGATAGATCCAATTTTAACCTATCCAGTGACTTTTTCATATAAGGTTATAACCAACAAAGTAACCTCCTCTGGAATTCCTAGATCCTTCAACCTCTGAAGTAGTAACTGTCTAGGAATAGTATCAAATGTTTTCCTGTAGTCAACAAAATAACAATAGAACCTATGTTTATTGGCTTTGGCTTCTTCAATGATAGCTCTGAGAGTTAGAATGTGATCACATGTACGATGATTTCTTTCTGAAACCTGTTTGCCTCTTTGCACGAATTTTCTTAGCCTCAACAAAATCAGAGATAAAAACATCAAGAACTGTTGCAAAAAGTTTTGCAAGAGTATGACCAACCATAATAGTTTTGTAATTGTTTGGATTTAGCGGATCTCCGGATTTATGGATGGGATGTATGATATTCGAAGACCAAGAGGGTGAGAACCCATGAGTAACTATATGATTGAAGATTTTGGCAATATGGACTGCCAAGACTCTAGGGTTATGATTAAGAAATTTTGCCTTCAAATTTTTAATATCAGTTGCTTTACCAATCTGTAGTTTACGAATAGCATGAAAAATAATATCATCAGTAAAGAAGTTACAATGTGATGGTTGTGGGTTGGGGATAAGTGGGGCATGGTTTGGGATATCATAGAGTGGGCCATCATAGGTATACTAAGTGTGAGGGTCAGAAATGGGACATGTTTTCTTTTTGGGTAGAAAAATACGCCAAAAGTTTTTGGGATTAAGTTTGAGCATGACTATAATTTCTTGTCTTTTTCTTGATAAGAATTGATGCTTTTTATTCCTAAGAAAATAATGGTAGTGGTTTTGGGCTAGCTTGTAATTCAAGGGATCAAGATGACCTACTGACTGGGTGAGCCTATGTAAAGCTTTACAATCTGTGTCAAACCACAAGTTACGAGGGCAATGGCCACGAGACTAATGAAAAGAGTAGGTGGTACAGGGAAAAGACTCAACAGCTACCAACCATAATGCTTTAGAAAAATAGTTCGCTTTCCCAATGGGATCTTGAATAATGTGTGAATATGGGCCAACCATAATGCTTTAGAAAAATAGTTCGCTTTCCCAATGGGATCTTGAATAATGTGTGAATATGGGTAAGGTAGGTTTTAAGTTTTTCTGTGTACATATCATCATAACTGTGGTTAAAGTGGATTTTGGTAATTATTTTGGGAGGGGGTGGAGGGGCAGGTTCAGGTTTGGGAGCAAATGGAAGAGTAAAGGTGAGGAAGGCATGATATGCTAAAGGAGGTACACTTGTGATGCACAGATCAGATATGGTTAAGGCAAAAGGTGGGTTAGCCATCACATAGTCAACTACACTAGCTCCACCAGCATGTGGAAAACATGTAAAATTATTGGAAAAAGGGAACTGCTTGATGCCATTTAGAATGATTAGATCATGAGACTTGCCAAGGTTAATCAGGTGCTTACCATAGGGTGTGATGGTAGTATTTGCATCGGTTGAGCAGCGAGAAATGCCCAAACTGTCATGATTAAACTCCTTTAAACACATTTAAAAATCATTAGTGTTTTTTATTATTATTTATTATCTCCATAATATCATATGGATGTGAAGTGTGGAAAAGTAATATATCAAATTTTAAATAAATAAATTCAAAAATAATTAATTATAACTAATATCAAAATTAAACTTTATAATATTTTATTTCTTTTTCACTAAGTTATAAGGGTACTTAATGAAAGACAGTCACTTGTCAAAACATGTAATTTAAAAAACATTGAATAGGAAAAAAGACATACGGATGAAACAAAACAAAACAACAAATACATGGAAAATAGAGCATTAAATTTACTGAGGTCATAACATCTAACCAAAAAAATTAAGTAATATGTGACGGAAAAAATGCAGATTTATTATGTGGACTGAAAATTCAAGAAGGAAAAATAGTTATACATCAACAAGTTCAATTGAAATTGTGAACACGCTCAAAAGAAATACATAAATGCAAAAATCAAATGAAAGGAAAAAATACTTACAACCTAACCAAGATCTAATTCATTCCATCTTAGATATAGAATTGGGAGATCAACTATTCTCTAAGAGACATGGTTAGAAAGAATATATCTTTTGCATAGGCGTAATGAAAACCTAAAACATTTTATCATAGAATATAATACCTGCAAGAACATCAAGATTACATATAAAAACACTCTAAAAATTAATTTTATAGTAAAAAATTAAAAAAACAAAAAAACAAAAACAAAAAAATCCTCGTTAAAATTAACAACAAAAAAACAAAACACCCTTAAAACCAAAAAAAAAAAATCCTTGTTAATATTCCAAAGTGCCGTTTGTGAATGTTATCTGGGGTAGATTGCAGTCCAACCAGACACGCCTCACATAAGGAGGGTGAGGAGAGAATTAAGTGTAAGGAGTGTGAAAGAGAATTTGGTTAAACATTACTATTTTAATAAGGAAATTTACAATTTTTAATATTAATTGTTTAATAATTATTTAAATTATTATTAATGTATTTAAATTTAAATTTTTATAAAAATTTTAATTTATATATATTAAAATTATAATTTAATTTATTATTATTATTTTTTATTTATATGATGGAATTGGTAGTGGCCACGAATTTGAGTAGGTTATTCAGTTTTTTATGGTTGTCACAGTATTATGTGTTATTCGTCTCGAAAGCCGCTACACAGATCTTCGCACTTTCTGTCCTTATAATCACTATATAATCACCATGCCACAATCATTTTAAACTTTTTACGCTATTGAAAGCACCAAGAAAGGGACAAGCGTTCAGTCCAACAAGGCCCGAGATTTGAACCTTGGATCTCAGCCCACTTACGGGTTTGGTCGAACCAATTGGTCTACACCTCAAACCTAATTTATTATAATTAAACAATTTAATCTTCTAAAAATAAATAATAATTAATTGTTTTCAAAATAATTATTATAAAAAATTAAAATTTTATTTAAATTATTAACTTTTAAAATAAATATTAAAAAATATATACCAAAAAAAATGCCATTAGAATATATTAATCGTAAAAGAGAAGTTGCCATATGGGGTGGTAAATGGTCACGTCGATTATTATTGACGAGAATGTATATATATATATATAAAAGATGTTCACAATTACATTGAAGATTCAAATTATACAAACTTTCTCTCATCAAATTTATTAATGTGAACGTAAATTTATTGAGGAGATATATCGACCAACTTAAATAATGAGTTCTACCTATCTAAGAGTTATACACAACACTTGTAGATTGTCTTGACTTACATGGGCCATTAATATTGTTTTCTAGAAGGATTACTAGAAAGTTGTTCCTCAAGGTTAGTGGATTGGTAAGGGTTAGGTGGATTGGTAAGTGCTTGTCGAGCTAGGTTCTTATCAAGAAGATACCACGTTCAAACTTCGGGGAGCCTATTTGCAAAGGTACTAGTCTAATCTAAATCCTTTGAGTGTACGTGAAACTGATGATGATGGTACAAATCTCGAGCGATTGATGATCCCCTTCAAAAGTACTAGTTTGATCTAAATCTTCTGAGTGTGCGTGAGACTGATGATGACAATACGAATCTCGAACGACCAATGGTCCCTTTCACGTCACTTCAATAATTTCGAAACAGAATAGGATTAGTGGAAGCAGCCCATGTGATTTAAAACCTGCACTTTTCAGTTACTAAAAATAGTAGGTTTGGTGAAAGCAACCCATGTGATTTGAAACCTGCACATGTCAGTTTCTAAAAATAGCAGGTTTGGTGGAAGCAGTCCATGTGATTTGAAATCGGAAGCAATCCATGTGATTTTTAAAACCTGCACTTGTTAGTTACTAAAATTGTAGGTTTGGTGGAAGCAACCCATGTGATTTGAAACTTACACTTGTCAATTACTAAAAATAATAGGTTTGGTGGAAGCAGCCCATGTGATTTGAAACCTGCACTTGTCATTACTAAAAATAAAAGGTTTGGTGGAAGCAACCTATGTGATTTGAAACCGAAACCAGAAGCAGCGCATGTGATTTGAAACCTGCACTTATCAGTTACTAAAAATAATAGGTTTGGTGGAAGCAGCCCATGTGATTTGAAACCGAAACCAGAAGCAGCCCATGTGATTTGAAACCGAAACTTGTCAGTCACTAAAAATAGTAGGTTTGGTGGAAGCAACCCATGTGATTTGAAACCTGCTCTTGTCAGTCATTAAAAATAGTAGGTTTGGTGGAAGCAGTCCATGTGATTTGAAACCTGCACTTGTCAAAATAGTAGGTTTGGTGGAAGCAACCCATGTGATTTGAAACCTGCACTTGTCAGTCACTAAAAATAGTAGGTTTGGTGAAAGCAGTCAATGTGATTTGAAACCTACACTTGCCAGTCACTAAAAATGGTAGGTTTGGTGGAAGTAGTCCATGTGATTTAAAACTCGCACTTGTCAGTTACTAAAAATAGTAGGTTTGGTGGAAGAAGCCCATGTGATTTGAAACCTGCGTTTGTCAATTACTAAAAATAATGTGGTTGTGACCAACTCTTCTATATAACCAAAAAAAAAAAAAATTACTAATTCCAAAACGAAATAGCCCATGTAATTTGAAACCTGCATTTATCAATTACTGTGATTGTGACCAACTCAAAAAAAATAAATAAATACTAGAAAGTACTGACATGCTAGGTAATGGAATTTCATAGGACTAGGACCAGGTTGGCTAAACTCCTTTTTTTTCATTTCGACAATGTCAAAATTAATTCAAGTAGTAACTACCACCGGACTGGCATCGACTAACACAGTTTGTCGTGCACGTTCCTTCTATTAATGGAGTTAGTTTTAACGTGCATCATCTCATGACATCAGCTGATTATATACATATATGTTGACGAATTTATGCAAGTGAATGCTTAATCTGATTTTTAAAAGAAGTAATGTTTAATTCCTAGATAGAGGAAATTGTCGGTAATGTTTTGTAAAATATACGTATTTTCGTATAACATATTTATAGAAAAAATTTATCATCCTTATGCAAGTTTAATTTTTTTATATAATATTTATATGTTTAGTATAAATAAGTTTTTAATGTTTTATAAAAAATTGGTTCTTAAAGATAATTTTTTATTTATTTTATTTGTGGAAAACATTTTAAAAGGGATGCCACTTTCGGGTAAGACCCAAGGAGGCAGGGGTATCCATTCCGCCAAAAACGCCCAGGACTCGGACCTGGCCTACTACCTTTGACATACTCAAGGAGCAAACAAACACACAAAACCAAATTAAAAAAAGTAAATAACAAAAAAAATAAAATAAAATAAAAAACATGCTCCTTGAGTGTGTCAAAACCAAAAGCACAACCAAACACGCACAATAAGATAAAAGAAACCACAACACAAACCACATAGAAAAACACAAGAACCACATAACAAAACACAAACAAGACAAAAACAACAAGACACTACAAAGACATAACCCAAAAAAACATGAAAAATAAACACAACCAAAACCTACAAAATAAAATAAAAATAAAAATAACCAACAACAGACAATAAACAAAAATAAAAAACATAGAAAACACTCACACATAAAAAAAATGAAATAACACAAACAAAGAGAAACCCAAGAACAAGAACGAAAAAAAACACAAGAACAATAACAAAAAACATAAAAAAAAAAAAAACAAAACAACAGAAACACAAGAACAACAAAAAACAACACAAAGAACACAAAAACAAAACAAAACAAAAGAACCCACCCACCTTAAAAAACTAAACAAAGAAGATAAAGAGAAAAAAAAAAATGAACAAAACAATGACCTATCTAGACCAGAAGACTATTAATGCAAGAATCAACAGAGGAAACAAAATAAAGAATAGAATGAGCTAGGGAACTAAAAAAACCGAATGAACCAAAGAGAAACAAAAAAAAAAAAAACAAGGAGAAAGTAGGTACCTTCAGAACTAGAGCCATCCAAAGAAATGATAGAAAGAAGAGCTTCCCTAATTTGAGAAGCCCACCATATAGGAGGGTGGCCATAACAAGTAAGATCACCTTTGTCCAAAGCCCAATTAGCTAAAGCATCGGCACTCTTGTTTTGATCTCCGACCACATGATTGTAATCAACTTTCAAAAATCCCATCTGGATTAACTCGAATCTTCTCAATAATTAATTTTATTCTCCAATCCACCTTATGATTCTTAGAAGGAGTCTTCAAGAGATTAATCATAAGTTGAGAGTCGAACTCAACTAACACCTTTTCCCATCCAACCTTAGTAGCCTCCTGAAGGCCTCTAAGGATACCATACCCCTCAACAAGGTTATTGGAAAGAATACCCAAATTCTCAACAAAAGTAAAAACCAGGGAGCCATTTGAAAGTCTACCAATTTCTCCCACACTTGGCTTTTCCAGGGTTCCCTCTAGAGGCTCCATCAGTATTGACTTTTCCAAAATCCTTAGGAGGAGGTTGCCAATTTCTAGTCCTATCCATATTACTAATACTCACATTCCCTTCAAGTTGGTTGCCCTTAGAAGGTTTAATCTTCAATCTTTGCATCACTTGATCCCATCTTTGGTGGGAGTTTTGGGGGTGATTAAGGAGTTGATGGACTGATTCAACTAAGTTTGCTATGGTCTTTTGCCAAATATAGTGATTATCCTTCCTATCTTGATTAAAAATTCGGTTGTTCCTTTCATTCCAAATATTCAAAAGCATAATGGTAGAACCCATCCAAACTAACTGCCTAATAAAATGATCAACACCCTCTTGATTAGGTCAATCCCTCCAAAGCTATTCAAAAGTGAAAAAATTGGACCACTGTAAGCCAAGTAAAGTTGTCATTCTCCTCCATAGCTCAGAGGCTAAAGTACACTCAATAAAAATATGGTTGATATTTTCTACATTCTTTTCACACATTTCACATCTAAAAGGGCCATGAAAACCACGCTTCATAAGTTGCTCACCAGTAAGAACCCTACGATGCAATAAAATCCAATTAAAGAACCTCACCTTAGGCCAGAGCTTTTGAGCCCACAATTGAGAAAATATGTCAGAAGAATTGTTGGGATTATTATGGCATAAGGTCAAATAACCTTGAGCAACTGAATACTCACCCTTAGGAGTGTTGTTCCATCCAAAACAATCTTTTTCATGGGACCAAGAGAGGGATCTCATATGAAGGATGCCTTGGATATCTTGTCTTTGCCTTTCTGGGATTTGAATAGGTCAGTCCTCAATAGGGATCCAATATCTACCAACCTTTGAATTACTAGTATGGTACCGACAGTAATTAGCCACCTTTATCCAATTAGCTCGGTGAAGCTCCTCCATCCAAGGCCTCCAATCGGGAAACTGAGTTATCAAAGGCTTGTGACCATCCCAAGAATCTGTCCAAAAATTTGCATGTTGACCATTATGAATGATCTTAAAGATAATTTATTTTTGTTAAAAATTTATATTTTTTTATTTCATAAATAAGAGGTCTCGTATGTGTAAGTTAATTTTCAACCACTTTTATATATTAAATATTATTTATGATATTCATTCTAATATCAAATTTTAAAAATAAAAAATTTCTTTAGAAATTGATGCTAAGGTTTTTTTTCAAATTTGAATAAAGATTCAATTAAGAAATTAGAAAAATATATTTTGTCCATCTTAACTTATAACTTTTTTACATCTCAACAATTCTTCATGACACTTGAATACATGACACATTTCTCAAAAAAACATTTAATAAAGATTTTATCTTCTTTAGTTAGATCCCTTTATGCTTAGCATAATTTTCCATGGCTTAATTGAAGAACACAAGCTTATACTGAGAGGGGGGGGGGTGAACAGAATAAGCCCTCTTTTTACTTTTTCCTTTATACTTCAAAACAATAAAGCAATATACCCAAAGCAATATCAAAGCAATGCACAATATCATCCACAAAGTGACACCAATTTTAATGTGATTCATCCAGAATGGTTGGGCTACGTCCACAAAACTTTTCTCTAAAAGTTATCTCAAAGTTCTTTGGGAATCCTTCCCAATTACAATGTTTATGAGCCTCGGCCCAAAGGAGATACCTTCCCCCAATCATAATTTATGAGCCTCTGCTCAAAGGAGATACCTTCCCCCAATCAAAATTTATGAGCCTCTGCTCAAAGGAGATACCTTCCCTCTCGCTCCGGAAATGATCCCTCGGAAGATCAACCGCCTCTACCTCTTTCCAGAGATGTGGAACTCCTTTCCACCGAAGACCTCTTGTCCTCAATGCTTAGCCTAAGAGACCTTCGCCTTCTATGATCACGTCCACAAGCAGCTCAAGCAACTTGTACCAAACACGATCAGTCGGTCTAGTACAAGTCTTCCTTTATCTCGTCAGATCTGTCCAACTCTTGAACAAATCAATCCTCTACATACAAGCCTTCTCAAAGACTTGCCAACTATCCTCAATTTCTTCTCATAGAACCAATGCACCTCTATCCTCAAGTTCTCTGATAGAACTATCAAACTCATCTCACAAGTCCTCTTCTAAGACCTGTCCAAATCTGCTCACAAGTCCCCATCGGAACCTATCCAAAAATTGCTCACAAGTCCCCACTGGAACCTGTCCAAGAACTGCTCACAAGTCCCCATTGGAACCTGTCCAAAAACTTAGCAAGCTCACCAAGAAAAAAAACTTTCTTAGTAGGAAATCACAAAGTGAATTGTTAGAGACCCAATGTGATTTGTCAAACTCATAGAAGCATAAAGAGAATTGTTAGAGACTCAATATGTTCTATACTCAAATCCCAATCTCAAAACTCAACTCAAATCAACTCGAGCTCAATCTCAATCTCAAATCTGAAAACTCAACTCAATATCTGAAATGGAAAGGATAGAATGTTTTCTTTCAAGAACATGAAACCCCAACAATTTCCAACTATGCAAAGAATCACATAACAATGATACTCATGTTCTTTTCACCATCAATTAGGGTTTCAACAACAATGCTCATCAAACAAGGTTTAGTCAACCAACACCATTCAACTCAACATCAACCTTGAAGCATTCAACCAATCATCACAAGAAAGGAAACAAGTAGAAATCCTTTTCCCTCTAAAGATATTTGAACAAAACAACCACCAACACAATATCACCAAATGCAAAGAATAACTTGCTCAAATCAACTCAATGGAGTAAGCCCAATATCATGAATCAAGTAAAGCAATAACTTGATCAAACAACCTCTATGGAAGCAACTCAACCATCAAACTCAAAACAACCAACCAAGGGTTCCACCAACTCAATGCAAGTAGCTAGACTCACAAATATAAACCCTAGTGCACAAAGCTTCCACTATCTCAAACCAAAAATTATGCATTCACCCAAAACTCTCCTTAAGGATAACAATGCATAAGTAGTCTTCATCAAACCAGAAAATAGGATTTACACCTAGCCAAAGGATACCTAGTAGAATACCTTTTCACTCCAACCTTATTTCAGAAAACATACACCAATCATACTCATAAGAAGAATGTGCCCATACCTTATTGGAGTAGAAGATAATTGAACCTTCAATTTGTCACCACACACAACTCTCAAACTTCCAACCAAGTTAGGGTTAGAATAAAAAGAAATGAGCAATAATATAAACTTCCTTTATTACACCTTTTAGCTCCACTTCTTTAAACACAACCACCATAGCATGCCAATAAATCAACAATCACAGACTCACACCTTATACCTCAATTTTTAATTTTAGCATAGCAAAGAATAATCTTAAAAATACATCCAAAGAAATATGCCCTTATTTCTCCTAAGCTTTTATTCAATGCTAATCACAAAAGCCAAAACTCATAAAATTTAATCACACCTTATAAATCGCTATCCAAGAAACTCCAAATTTTGCGGCATAAAGACATTTTAATAAAAACGTGTGTTACTCTAGCAAAGCACCCCGACGAGACTCGAAACGATGACCTCCGCCAATGCAGCGCCCAACAGCAACCTTCGCTGCCACTAGCCCATGCGGGCTACGAAGTTCTCAAGTGAACTTCCCTCCACTTCACCTTCGAAAAAAACTCTCGAAGACTTTTCAACCGCACATGCTTCTA
>JAQPPZ010003666.1:0-10607 GCA_028583015.1 Wollemia nobilis | reverse complement strand
TCCATGGTTTTACCTCTAAGAGTTAAGTCAATGAAGAGTGTCATCAAGTATACTAAGTTGGATCCTCTTTTTGTTGAGCCTTTTGAAATCACTAAAAAAATCAATCTGGTGGCTTACAGACTTGCCTTACTACCCAACCTATCAAAGATCCATGGCTCTTTCCACATATCCATATTTAGTAAATATGTTGTTGATAATAATAATGTATGGGATGTTTCAAAATTATAGGTGATAGATCCATTGACCATTGAAGTCAGGCAAATGAGGATTTTGGAGTTTATTTCCAAAGTGATGACGAAACAAAATCTAGAAGAGTATAATATCCAATGGGACAAATATTCCAAGAAAAATATCACTTGGAAAAAGTGGATGAGATGAAAAGACATTTTCCTTATTTATTTGAATAATAATGAAATATAATATTTGCAAGAAAACATATCAGACTATGTTTAGTGCAAGTGGGGTAGTATGTCATGACCCTCCTTGACAACACTAACTACTTAAGTTGGGATATGTATTGTGAATTTTGTTTAATGCTTAGTATTTAGTTGTAATGGATATATGCTTTTGATATTATGTCTATTTTTGCATAAGGATATGGTACAGTTGATGATCCACTTGGTTACAGGAATCAAGTACTCTCATGGCTAGATAAGAGAATTGGCCACAAAGAACAAGAGACCATACTATGAGGGGAAAAAATGATGATGGCTTGGTAATCAAACAACTTAGGATAACATGAATGAATATACTTATTCATGTAGGTGCATTTTTGTTTGCGCATGATCATATTTGCACCATCGGGTTAGGAAAGTTACATGTAATGAGTCTCCTTAACATGAGTTGGTGATAGCTTGGGCCATTTTAAATAAGGAGCCAATAATTTAGGGATAAAATTATGGTACAAAACATCGAGAGAGTGTTTTTGTTTGGATCTCCTTGATAGATTAAATGGATTATTTCTGTCTCCTTTGTTTGATTAAACCTAACCTTAATTAAAATTAGTTTAATCTAAGATTAGCATTAATTGATGTTAGATTTAATATTAATCAAAAGAATTATTAATGTTGGTTTAATCTAATTAATTTTAATATTATTGAAAAATATTAATGTGACTCTAATGTTAGTATTAATCTAAGGAATGATTAATCTAATGTTAGTATTAATCAAGGATTAATTAATGTTATGTTTAATCAATTTATTATTGGTTTTTCTTGGATACGTTATTGTTTATCTTGTGTGTATGTGGTTTGTGTAGCCATATTTGCCTTGCTAGTGAGTGCACCAAATGCCTTGGGTGGTAGGGGTGGAGCCACCTTCTACGTATTCTTTTTCCCGAGCCCTGAACAATATCTAGCTTGTCAATTGTACATAGAGTAGGATCTCTTGCCAAGCGTTGCCTAGTAATGCTCACATAGAATAAGAGTTTTATTCTAATATTGTAGAGTTTGCTTTGAATTTTAGATTAGGGTTTATTATATCTTAGTCTAAGGTTGCATGAATCTATGTTTGATTAATGCATTGGACTTTAGATTAGGTTATAATATTAAATAATCTAAGTCTAAGTTTTGCATTATTGCTTTGATATGCTTTGCATTGGATAACTAAACTAATCTAATGTTAGATTAAGTTATTAATATTAGATTTAAAATAATTCAATGATAGATTAGTTGGAAATTAATCTAATGTTAGACTAAGTTATTAATATTAGATTCAATCTAATTTAATGATAGATTAGTTGGAAATGAATCTAATGTTATATTAAGTTATTAATATTAGATTCAAACTAATTCAATGATAGATTAGTTGGAAATGAATCTAATGTTAGATTAAGTTATTAATCTTTAGATTCAAACTAATTCAATGATAGATTAGTTGGAAATGAATCTAATGTTAGATTAAGTTATTAATCTTTAGATTCAAACTAATTCAATGATAGATTAGTTGGAAATGAATCTAATATAAGATTAAATTATTAATCTTTAGATTCAAAGTAATTTAACGATACATTAGTTGAAAATGAATCTAATGCCAGATTAAATTATTAATCTTTAGATTCAAATTGATCCAATGAAAAATTAATTTGGTAGGTAATCTAACGATGGATTAATTATTTTGATATTTGTTTTTCAAGTAATATACAAAGGATTAATTATTATCAATCTTCTTTAAAGATTAGATTAGAAAATGATCAAAAGATAGAAATATTTGGACATGCAAATGAATTTCAAGACTTACTCTAAGGGCTAGACTATAACTAATGTTAGAATGATGTAGTTATGGTTTTGGTTGGTCTTAAAATTTGTGGAGAATATTTTGAAAATAAGTATGGGCTTCTTTATTGGATTAGTTGTGTTTTTGAAATGAATGAACTTAACATTTGTGGAGAATGTTATGAAAGGGAGTATGGACTTCTATTGTGTGTTTTATATAATGAATTAGCTATGTGGAAAATATAAGAATTGATATTTGTGGAAAATATTCTTGGAAAGAAGTATGGGCTTCTTTTGTGTTTTGCTATACTAAATTAGAGATGTGATATTTGTGGAAAATATTTTGGAAAAGAGTATGGGCTTATTTTGTGTGTTTGCTATAAATATTTAGCTATGTGAAAATATGGGATTTGATATTCACATAAAATATCTTGAAAAGAAGTATGGGCTTCTTTGCTTGTGTTTGCTATATTGAATTGAATTATAGAAATGCAAGTGCTTGGGTTCTAAAATATTTGTGGAGAATATTTTAGGAAAGTAGTAAGGGCTACTTTTGTTGTGCATTGAATCTTATATAAATGCATTCATACCTACATATGAGTTGTTTTGATCCCCACATTCTTATCAACTACCATGGAGGCCAAAGGAATATGGTGTAGGGTCATGCTAAGATAACTCCACCTTGTTCCTAGAGTATTGTTGTTGATCACTCTTGGTGAAAGAGGATTTATTGTAATAGAAGTAAAGACTATTATTTTGTAATTTAAACCTTTAAAATAATGACTACATGTTTCTATGTTGTTAAATGGTTTTATGGTTCTTATCCATGCTTTTGCTTTATCTAAAGGATTTGATAGATTTATTATGAAAACTTTAGATGGTTAGTTTTGCTTTTATCTTTATTTATGTTTGGTTTAATTCTTATAGAGAGATAAAGAGTTATCTTTGGGTTGTTAGGGGTTTCTTTGGGGCATCTTCTAAAGGTACTCTTGACTTAAGTTCTCACTTTTAAGATAACTTAGATTGTTGTGGGGTAACAACACCTATCTTTAGAGTCCATGAGAAAACAATCATGTAGAGTTATTGTTGCTTAAGAACCCATCATGGATATGGGTAAGAAATAATTAAGTTTAAGAGATCATTGTGAAGGCTTAGTTAAACTGGACTATGACATTAAACGTGAGGAATCAAGTGTCTATTAAAGTACAACTGGAAGAAGAAATTGGCATCCCTTTCTCTAAAGACTAAAAAGTGATCATCCTAATGCTAAAGTCAAAAGGTTTACATTCTTGGAGAATATCAAAAAAGTGGAGAGACCTTTTTAGGGCATCCTCTATGCCATGAAGGTATACAAGGTAAATTCCAGTTACTTATGGAAGCTTGGCCTCTCCTATCCACTCGAGTGATTTTTACAATATATTAGGCTTGAAATGTGGTTATATCTAGTTAACCTATGTATTTAATGAATACTCTTGAGAACTATTTATAGAGATTAAAAACATCTCTCTTGGTTTTGTTAGCATTTGGGGTTGTTAAAATACTTAGTGCTTGTTAAAGCTTGATTTTAAACTTCATGTAGCATCTCTTTATATTAAATTTCCACTAACCTCTTTAAAAAATTCCACCCCTTGCCTCTCTTTCCAATGCACCGACCCCACTACTGCTATATATATTTTGGATCCATGAAAAATGATATATCTATAGCATAGAGTCTTCAGGACCAAAATTATACCAATCCTCCCACATGAATAGGCTTGATAAAAGAATAGGCTAAGAAGGGAGAGAGTTTTAGACCTGAGGAAAGAAACCATCTATCATTGTAGCATCCCTTTTATAATAGAGAGGAGGAGGGGATATAAAGCTTCCAAATAATGTAATATTTTCCAAAAATTGTTTCCTATAAAACTAGCCCTTAGGGTGACCAATTGATCATGGTTTTCAAAGTAGCAAAACTCTAAACTTCATATATAATCATAGGAATTTAGATTTATGCATGGAAATATTATGCTAAAATCTTTCCACAAACTTGTTAAGGGAAGTCTAAAGCATCAAGCTCTTCTCCAAGCATACAAACTCTCCTTCAAGTGATCAATTCACCAAGCTTCCAAGCTCAAGCTCCCAAGTGTCTACAAGCAAACTACTAAGCTTCTAACAGTATTCCACAAACAAGGGAAAAAAATATTAGCATCTTGGATTGTTCTCTTTCCCCTTGACTTTGGCACTTTCTTTTCTTCATATCTCCAAGCTTCAATCTTGTTGCATATTAGCTAGTTTTGCATATCTTATTTGTATCTAGTGTTATGAACCTCCTTTAGCGTCCATAGAAATCATTAAAAATTTATAAAAATATTAAATAAATAGCTACAATGCATAATTTCACACAATATAATTTATGAAATTAATGCAAATTACTCCAATGTGTTCAATTTATAATTTAAATCGTTGAGGTAGGGTAACACCATACAATGCTCCTTACTGGAAGCAAGCCACTCCTTAATATATTTGAATATGATATCCCAAAAATACAATATTATTCTCCTCGTATCCTATATTATTCTTTTATCCATATTATGTAATACTCAACTACCTAACGATACCACTTATCCACACATGTGGGATAATTACATATAATATAAAATTCCTATCTTAGGTACCTAACATTCTATCCCCTTACAAAGTGTTTTGTCCTTGAAATATAAGAAGATATTAATAATATGATCTTTTGAGCCTTCTTGTGAACTAGTACCAATAACAATCATCCTTTCATATTAATGAAACTTTGATTGGGGATTGTATTTATTGATGTTGATATGCCATGTTGCTATTTGAATATTTAGAAGTAATCCTTTGGTTCCATCATTTGGAGGTATCTTTTGGCTGGTAATAAATATCACTATTTTTTATTCATACTTTCTTTCTTTGGCCTCAATCCAAGACTAATTTGTTGGCTCCATACTTTTGTTGCTTTACTTTGGTAACTTGAATTATGGGTCAATTTTTTCCTTGATGATATTGCACCAATATAAAAACTAGAGTTCTTATGCTTTGTTTGATAAACATTGTCATACTTGGTGCCCTTATGATTCCATGTAGAACCATAATATTGTTGCCTTAAGCCATGTCTCCAAGAGTTTTGCCACTCCTAGTGGTGTGGATGGCAATATTTTGGAACCTTAACCTCATGTTTTAGATTCTTTGTCTCCTCTGCATTTTGCTCCTTTGTTTTAAATGCTTTTGCATGATTTTCTCTCTTGTTCCCTTCATTTTATGTGTCATTGTGTTCTTTTATATATTTCTTGTACTTTCTATTGTTCTACTCATAAACTTTTTTGTTATTCCTTCCATGGATTCTATTGTTGTTACTTCTTCCTTGGATTTTATTTCAAGCTTTGATGCTTCTTCCTCAAAATTTTCCTTGCAATATCTTCTTGGTTTTTCCCTATTCATCACTTCTTGAGCTAAGATATATCTTGCGATGGTATCTTATTTTTTCTATACCATAACTTCATAAATTTCTTTTGCACATTAATATTAATAGTACCCAAGGTTTCCAACCAAGGATATCCAAGAACAATATCCACCTCATGAAGAACACAACCTTATACTGAGAGGGGGGGTGAACAGTATAAGACCTCTTTATACTTTTTCCATTATACTTCAAAATAGTAAAGAAATATACCCAAAGCAATATCAAAGCAATGCAAAATATCATCCACAAAGTGACACCAATTTTAACGTGGTTCACCCAGAATGGTTGGGCTACGTCCACAAAACTTTTCTCTAAAATTTATCTCAAAGTTATTTGGGAATCCTTCCCAATTACAATGTTTATGAGCCTCGGCCCAAAGGAGATACCTTCCCCCAATCAGAATTTATGAGCCTCTGCTCAAAGGAGATACCTTCCCCCAATCAAAATTTATGAGCCTCTGCTCAAAGGAGATACCTTCCCCTCTGCTTTGGAAATAATCCCTCAAAAGATCAACTGCCTCTACCTCTTGCTAGCACATGCTCCTTTCCATCGAAGATCTCCTGTCCTCAATGCTTAGCCTAAGAGACCTCTGCCTTCTATGATCACGTCCACAGCAACTCAGCAACCTGTACCAAACACAGTCAGTTGGTCTAGTACAAGTCTTCCTCTATCTATCAGATCTGTCCAACTCTTGAACAAATCAATCCTTTGCATACAAGCCTTATCAAAGACTTGCAAAATCTGTCCCCAAGTTCTTCTCATAGAACCAGTGCACCTCTGTCCTCAAGTTATCTGATAGAACTATCCAACTTAGCTCACAAGTCCTCTGCTAGGACCTATCCAAATCTGCTCACAAGTCCCCATCGAAACCTGTCCAAAACTACTCACAAGTCCCCACCGGAACTTGTCCAAAAAATGCTCACAAGTCTCCACCGGAACCTGTCCAAAAACTCAACAAGCTCACCAAGAAAAACTTTCTTAGTAGGAAATCACAAAGTGAATTTTTAGAGACCCAATGTGATTTGTCAAACTCATAGAAGCATAAAGAGAATTGTTAGAGACTCAATATGTTCTATACTCAACTCCCAATCTCAAAACTCAACTCAAATCAACTCAGCTCAATCTCAATCTCAAATCTGAAAACTCAACTCAATATCTGAAATGGATAGGATAGAATGCTTTCTTTCAAGAACATGAAACCCCAACAATTGCCAACTATGCAAATAATCATATAACAATGATACTCATGTTCTTTTCACCATCAATTAGGGCTTCAACAACAATGCTCATCAAACAAGGTTCAATCAACACCATTCAACTCAAAACACAACCTTGAAGCATTTCACAATCAACATCAGAAAAGGAAACAAGTAGAACTCCTTTTCTCTCCAACATTATTTGAACAAAAAGCATCCACCAACTCAAATCTCAATAGCACAAAATAACTTTTCAAATCATCAACAAAGAAGTAAGCCCAACAACCCAACACTTTAACCAAGTAAAGAATAGCTTGATTATAACCAATTTAATGAAAGCTAATGTCAATCTCAAAGCTGCCCACTTAAGGTTTCACAACTTCACACAAGAAGCAATTCTAACCTTAAAACATCATGCTTTCATTTCCATAAACAACCAAAAGCACTCTCAACATTACAAGAAATATTTATCCCTTATACACCTTATTTCTCCCTTATAGTCTTATCAACAAAAAAATTTATCTCTCATAAGAATGCAATAAGATAATGCAACCAACACTTTCAAAAGAATCTTTTATCAAAATAAAGCAAGCTTCAAACTCCTTATAACTCCTAAGCTATTTTTCTCTCTAATAAACTTCCTCCATCCGCAAAATACACTAGCAAAAATTAATTTCGAAAATACCTTGGCCAACACCAAAAATCGCGCTATGGAGAAATTGCACATGAAATCTAACACCACCCGCTGTGTCCACTTCAACGAAGAAAAAACCCTTTCACGTTATTCGAACGTAGAACCTCCCATTCGGGTAGCGCGTCAACAGCCTATCCGCTACCGGTGCGCCAAAGGCATCCGATGAGGTTTAAACCTCACTCTGTTTCCCTTGTACCTTCTGTGCCAGAGCTAAAATAAACAACAAGCCTCCCTGTCTTCTGACGTGAACGACGATGACGAAACCTTATGGTGGATACAAAAAATGAACAGAAGATATCCAAACAACAGATCACGAAATCACAGCGAGGAAGAAAACGAACATCAGATCGTGAATTCACAGCGAGCAACACTTTTTGAAAAAGTGGATGGGATCATCTTTGATCTTCATCATGGGAGATTTATATGCATATTTCCCATAAACTCTTGATGTCGGCGAGGAGTTTAACACGTCGACGGAGGAGTTTAACAAGTCGACGAAGGTCTTGGCTAGCGCCCACAATCTTAGAACATAGCGCCATCAAAGTTAAGATATTTGCACCATGGGTTAGAAGAACCCAATGCAAACAAATATATTTATTTAAAAATAATTAAAAGGAACCTTAACAAGGTTTTTAATTATTTAAATAAATACTTCCTCCTAGACCCAAATGCATTAAACTAATGCATCCATCTGTAATCTTTAAACCTGCCAACTTGGGGTTTACAAAAGACCTTTGAAACTGTCATGCTGTAACCTTCATCAAAACAAGTTATTTGACATCAAATCAAATTCCTTCAAGAGCGTCTTGACATCAATGACAACTTATACACTTGAGCAAAGGCAATGTACCCAAAGTACCCAAAATTGCCAACACCTCATTCATCTCAATGACATGAAAATTAGCTTACAAAATGTACTTATCCATAGAAAGCTTTAAGTCTTAAAAAAGTTGACAACTCTCCTTAAAAATATGCACCCTTGACATTCTTTGCTAGAACTTGTAAATTGTTAGCCAAATTCCTTAAAATGAAGTTATGCTTGCTGCTAGGGTTTATGGAGACAATAAATTTTTACCTTTGAATGCAACTATAAACTTACAAAATAAAATATTTAGATATACACATACCTTTTTGAACATTGTTTGACTCATCTAACATCTAAGTTATGCGTCCTTCAGTTTGTAAACTATCATCCTTCTTTTTTATTTTATCATTTTTTTGCAAATCATTTGCTCGATTATTTCTTCTACACATTTTTTTGTCTACCTATTTATTTTTTTAACTTCTTTTGTGGATTTTGATGGACATATACCCTTTTTAATACTATTTGACTCATCTAACATCCAAGTTGTGCTTCCTTATATTTGCACACTATCATCTTTCTCTTTTCCTTTTGCTAATTTCTTACAAATTAACTATTTCTTAATTTTCTTTTGTTCTTTTTGAGATCTATTTATTTATTTTGCATAGCCTTTGATGTTGACCTTCAAACTAGTTATCTTTTTATATGGATCCCATTGACTCAAAAATGTTTGCTCCATTTTATTCCAAGTGTAACTTTGATTTTTATTAACAAAATTTATCCACCAAGAAAGAGCTTCTTTGTCTAAAAATTTGCCAAGATATGATTTCCAATAATCATCATCTACATATAAATATCTAAACTTCATCCACCATTCTCAAATATCAACATCCAATTTTCTAGAGAATATTGGCAACTCCATGGCCTCAAACCCCAGAAATCTTAAAGCTTGAATTTTTCAAAACTAAAATTCCTCAAGTCTCTTCTATTACTTTCAATTAATCAATTAAATTTATAGATATTTTTCAAAATAAAATAGACTACAATTGATTTTTTTGTCCTGACTGGTAGATATATGCACTCAACTAGCAACAATTAGTGGCTTGTAAATTGTGTACTTTCGACAATTGATAATTACCTACTCTATCGCATTTTGTTTATTTTTTTCACTAAGATTAACAATTGTTAATGGATTGCAGATTGTGTACTTTCAATAGTTGAGGATATATTTCTTTGTAGATGTTTTTCTTATTTTTTCACTCAACTTAACAACTATTAATAGCTTGTAGATTGTGTACATTTGGCAACTGATAATGGCCTGATCTACAACTCTCTTTTCTGGCACTCAACTTAACAATTGTTAATGGCTTATAGACTATGAAATTCTAGCGACTGATATCAACCTTCTCTATGAAGTACATTTGTTTATTTTTTGTAAAAAACTAACCACTCTAGACTAGGTATTTCTACACTCATACTAGCAACTAATAACGATCTCCTTTGTAAAATTTTATTTTTCTTTTATGATAATGGCTTGCTTAGTAAACTATTTTTTTATGGAGCACTAACCAACTATGGACTATGTATTTTTATGCTCATACTAGCAAATAATAATTGCTTCCTCTATAGGTTATTTTTTAAACTAATACTGGCTTGCTCTACATGGTTTTTTTTGATAAATTGCTACCAACTATAGATTGGTTATTTTAGTACTCAGTTGCAATAGTTTGCTTTGCTAAAGCTATGGAAACTATGTAAAGACTATTTTTTAAGTTATTATTAGTGGTTGTATGACACTTATTTGGAAATCCTAGCAATAAATTGGGCCCCTAAATTTGGCTTCCTAATAGCTTATGGTTAATTTCACCAGTCATAAAGGTTTTCTAAGTGAGTACTAGTCTTTAATTACCAACAATATTTCACTAAAAAATAATTAGTAAGAAACATTCCATGGTTTTACCTCTAAGAGTCAAGCCAATGAAGAGTGACATCAAGTCTACTAAGTTGGATCCTCATTTTGTTGGGCCTTTTGAAATCACTGAAAAAATTAGTCTAGTGGCTTACAAAATTGCCTTACCACCCAACCTATCAAAGAACCATGGATCTTTCCATATATCCCTACTTAGTAAATATTTTGTTGACCCTAATCATGTGTGGGATGTCTCAAAATTGTAGGTGATAGATCCATTGACCATTTTTTATGAACCTGCAACTTGAAATATGAATTGAATGC
>JAQPPZ010003665.1:0-118343 GCA_028583015.1 Wollemia nobilis | reverse complement strand
CATTAGGGTCTTCACCATGACAAAGGCTGAGTGGGCCAGCTGCAGGCCTCGAGGACAAGGTAGCCAGGCTAGCAATCCCCGTCGATCCACCATTCCTGTCATCACCATCGCCATCGTCCATAGACGCTCCCACTCCCGTTCCCGCTCATGACATTTTCAAATTTTTGCTCCCGCTCCCGTTCACATACCTTGTTGATTTTGACTATTATATACATGTGCTATTTTGATGGTTTGAAATGTGTTCTTGTTTATGTTTGCATGGATTAGCTTAACATAATTTGTAGATATGTCTGATGAATAGATATACATGTATGACATGGTTTTAGATCTATTATCATGTTGTGGTATAAATGGATTGTAGAGTAGTGTTATGATTGTATTTCCAATGTGATGTGATGTGATATCAAATATAATTTTGTAATGGATGTATGTATAGTAATGATGATACTATGATGTGATTTTGAAATGCATATGGGATGAATGTAATAAATGTAATTTGATATGAAATGCATGTGGAATGAATGCAATACTATAATGTGTATCAAATTTATCTAACATAGATGCATGTATGCATGTATGAACTTATTGAAATGCACCAAGGAAGCACTTGTATCATTGCATTTACCTATATGGATGCTATCCATTCCATGATTTTAGGGTCGATGGATAATGTAATGCATGTGTAACAGTTTTGACTAACATAGTTATGATAATCAAATCTCAAACCCTTAGCTATACATATTTTGTGGCAACTTATAACATGATCGGGCTGGTTCAAAATCTATCTTGGACCTATGCGTATGAATGTGTAATGTTCATTTATTCATTTTGAGGGAGGTAGGATTAACCCATTGTATATTCTACCATACTAGCTATCTCATCCATCCACAACAGTGATTTCTACAGAAGCGAGATGCTAATGTAAGAGATGTGTTGTCACATGTAATATTATTCCACTGGTAGGTAGGTTTTTGGAATTATCCCATAGTGTTATGTTGAACCTAAGGACCAAATGCGATAAGCATAACATGTGTGATATCAAGAGGCATTTCATTTTGTTTTTTGCTCCTGTTCTAGTGTTGATCTATCTGATTGTGGTAGTGCTCTTTTCATTTCTTTTATTTTCTCTTTTGCTATTCTATGATTTTTTTTTATCTATTCTGAGAGAATTGGTATTTGTTTTATGCTTTGTTCTTGCATTTTGCTTATGCTTGATCCCTTTGTTTATCCCCAGGTCGTATGTTGACCATGCAGGTGATAGGACGAGTAGGGGATACCATTCTCTAGATGGCGATATCTACTCAAGATGTTCTCTTTCCTAGGCTCAAAATTGTTAAAGTATAACCTGTTGTGAGCGATTCATGAGAGAATTTGAACCAACCTAAAAGGCCATAAAAAGAATGTACAAGACTCAATAGCTATGGGTGACACTTGATTGCCTAAACTACAAAGTAGTCAAAATTAAACACGACACCTATGTATACCCTGATCCTGAAAAGGGGGAATGGACATCCATGTGGTGATGCTAACAAGTGCATGTATTATTCCTACTGAGGCATATTTTTGGGAAGACTGTACAAACATGAAATAAAATTTTAACTATAAAGCATATGGATATGTGCAATGCATGTAACTTTAAGTGATGCAAGTGGAGGAATGTGATATTTACAAGAAGAAAGTTATGTTGTTTAGAAAGACAATTTTTTAGAAGAACCTATTTACAGATGAGTGAAGTATGTAATGATGACAGAAAGGGCGATGCTATGATCATGGTTGCCCCAATGTGTGGGGTCTGTGTGTAGTAGATGTATAAGTTGTGAGTTGTATAAGTGTATGTAATAGTCTCCAAGAAGAAGGATGATGTGAGAGTAGAATGTACAGGTGGAAGAAATGAGAGGAAATAGGCATTGGTAACCAATCAAGGAAAGGGGATCACCAACGGCTAGCAATGATAGATGAGAAGAAATGAACCAACGTATGTGAGAAGTAGAAGAATGAGATAGAAGAAGACGAGTAACTAACACTACTATCGATAAAAATGGCATAGATATGAGCAGGAGTGGGATGGTGAAGTGATGACATGGCTAGAGTTGCGGCTAGAGCCATAGTTGGCAATATTATGAATATAACGGGTGGGTGTTGTTAGGGTACTGTGGGGTGGTAAAGTCCTAGGAGTGACGTAGGGCAAAGGAGTGACAAGCCAGCTAAATGGAAAAGAACACTCTAGTGATGGGGTACGCTCGCCATGCAACATATTATGCATCAAGGTTTTGAATAATCTGCACTCTTCAATATTGTGACTTGGCTGGTGATGGTAGATGCAAAATTGATTCTCATTGTAATTGCATGGTTTAAGACATGAGGGGTCAGTAGGTCGAATCTTGGGTAGGTCAATACGACCCTGGTGCATGAGATGATAGAAACTTTTGAAAAGTGTCATATGTGGAATAGGCATAGGATAGACATATGGCTCTATTGGAGGTGAGCAATGTCTAGATGAAAGACCATCTAGTAATGGAGGCATGGGTCTGGGTTCTGGCATGGGTTGAGTCCGGGGTCAGGGAAGGGATTTGCATGGTGGTAAATATGGATGGCTCGTGGAAGAGTGTTGTGGGTGAACGTGGGATATGAGATGTTGTATCTCATGGTGTGGCGGTGATGGAATTGGGGAAGGGGGCAATCGGGATTCAAAGGTGAATATAATGGCTTGATGTGTGGTAGAAAAAGGATAGGGTTACGATGAGGAAGCAGCGGCATGGAATGACTATGGTGATTGTAAGATTTTTTGGGGTGGTAAGCCTCACAGTGGTGAATATGGTGTCTTGAGGACCGATGGCATAGGTGATGGCCCTAGGCTGCAACGTGAATGAGAAAGAGGGATTTTTGCACGATCGGCTTGAGTAGCTTGGTCCCCGCTAGCTTGCAAAGCCTGGATGTAGGTAGACTCGCCATTGGTAAGGGGAGAAGGTAGAAATGTAGGGTGATTTTGATGAGGTATGTATTCCCTATTAGGTGGGTGGTAAGATCCTATGGGATGCTATGGATGACTTGGAGGTGAATAGTGATGTCTAAGATCATCAAATGGATGGGAGGATGATCCTTGTGCTTGCGGTTGGTGGATTCTTCTTTATCATCGAAAGAGGACATCGTAATATGGCTATCACCAAAGCATGGTGAATAGGACAAACCTCACTAGTGAGGGGAATGGTGTCATGGTGAAGTTTGGTGACTTGAATGAGATGAGTACAAGGAATGCCTGGTATGAAGGGCAGTTGGTGGTCGGGCGAGATCGATCGATGTAATGGGTTTTTGTTGTGGCTGCAGATGGTCTTACATGGTGGTATGTGAGGCCACTATAGAGCTCTCCTACTGATGGCATGATTCTTGCAAAAGGAAAAAGAAATACCCCAAGAATAAAAATGGTAGAAAGGTGAAATGTACATGTATATAGAAATAATGAAGCAGAAATAATAGATTTACTCAGTGATGTGCTTAATGATTTATTTCTAATACTATGTGACACTTGTGATGGTGATTGTGTTTATGAATCATGCATTGAAAGCACAAATATGCAGGATGTTTATGGGTTCAATATCGTTAAGGCCTTCCAAATTTGCCAAATGATATGCCCCTGAACCGTATTTGTGTGTGATAATAAATGGACCCAACCAGTTTGGGATAAATTTATCGTGCTGCTAGTGAGGCTAACTTGTGATTTGCTAGTTCTCTTTGAGAACCAAGTCACCAATTTGATATTCATGCTGATGTACCTTACTTTTGTAGGTATGGCGAAGGTGATATTGATATACTCGTGTATGCTTGATGGCATGGATGTGACGTTCATCGAGGAGTTTTAGTTGATCTAGACGAGCTTGGTAAGCAGTGTCATCATCAATGAAATCTTTCATGGATATCCATGAAGATGGTATCTCTAGCTCAAGGGGCATGATAGCTTCTGCCCCATAGACAAGTGAAAAAGGTGTTGCTCCAGTGGGGGTATGAATGCTCGTACGATAAGCCCACAAGGCTAGGGGTATTTGATTATGCCAGTCTTAGTGAGATTCTACTACAATTTTATGGAGGATAGAACAGATGGTTTTGTTAGTGGATTTGGCTTGGCCATTTCCTTGAGGGTAATATGGGATTGAAAAGCTATGATGTATGTGAAATTTTTTGCACAGGGCTTGGATAGTTTTGTTTTTGAAATATTTCCCATTATCTAAAATTATTTGGGAGGGAATTCCAAAGTGGCATATGATATGCTCCATGATGAATGTTGTAATTTTGGCTCTTGTAGTTTGGACTAGTGGGATGGCTTTGACCCACTTTGTAAAATATTATGTTGTCGTAATGATAAATTTATGATTGCTAGAGGATGCAGGTGTAATTTTTCCAATTAGATCCAGGCCCCATTAGGAGAAGGGCCACATGTACTAGATTGGTTGAAGTTCTTGGGATGGTAAATATTTTAAGTTAGCATGTTATTGGCATTTGATGCAACGTTTGAAATACTCACAGCAGTCTTGCTCCATTTTAGGCCAGTAGTAGCCCATACGAAGAATGTGTTTAGTGATCTTCATGCCACTAAAATGGCCACCACAAATGCCATCATGGGTTTCTTGTACAACCCATTGTGATTCTTGTAGTTCTAGGTAATACAAGAGTATACCATCATAGTTGCGGTGGTATAGGATGTCCCCCAGCAAGGTGTAGTAGATCATTCTTTGTTTAAAGGTTTGATGCTAAGCGTGGGGCAAATCACATGGTAGGAAGCCTAGTTTGAAGTATTCCTTAATCTGTGAGAACCATGGGTCATGAGGTTTGGTGTTTACCACATATACACCACCATCATCTGTGAGAGGTGTGGATGATATAGCAGATTGTGTAAGTGTATGAATGGTTACATACGTCATGCTAGACATTGGATTTTGTAGGATAAGGGACCCTAAGGAGGCCATGGTGTCTGCAAAATGGTTAGATGAGCGCGATGCGGCTTTGAGGTAATACCATTCGAATTGGGATAGGAGTTGTTGGGCGATCTTCTTGTATTGTTGGAGAATTGGGCAATTTCATAGCCAAAGTTCCTGCACTTTATTGACAATCAAAAGTGAGTCGCCTATGATATGGAGGCATTTGATGTGCATAGTGTGTGCTTTTTTTAGTCCTAGTATTAAGGCTTCATATTTTGCATTGTTATTAGTATAGGGAAAATCAATTTTGAATGAAAATGGGAGTGGTTCTCCTTTTGGTGTAAACAAAACAATGCCTGCACCCCCAACATGGAGACACTTGGACCCGTCAAAGAACATGGTGAGGTCAGCTATGAATTTTGGTTCAACGTACTCCTCATCTTTGGTTATGTGAAATATAGAGCCATCGGGGAGTTGGATGAGTAGGGGTTGGTTGTCAGTTATAGGGGCTTCAACCAGTTGGTCAGTAATGACTTGCCATTTGATGGACTTTTGAGATACAAATTCTAGGTCAAACTCGGTTAGGAGCATAATCCATTTAGTTGTGTGGGAGTTATGATAAATTTTGTTTAACATGTAATGTCTTAGCTTCTGGGTGGCGAATACTACTACTAGAAATAGCTTCTCCATGTACCCATATCTCATTTTGTAACTAACTAGTGTGCGACTGATGTAGTAGATAGCCTGCTCTTTGTCAAGAGCATTATTTTGAGCTAGGAGTATACCTAATGCAAGCTCTATGGCTGAGATGTATAGAGTTAGTGGTAATTGTGGATGTAGTAGTGACATAACCAATGGTGATGTGAGGTAGTTTTTTATGGCGTTGAATGCAGCTTGACAGTTTTCATCCCATTTAAAGTGCTCCTTTTTGTAGGAGATGATTGAATGGTTGGCATTTGTCTAATAATTGTGCTATAAATCTATGAATTGAGGTAATTTGGCCCTGTAGACTGTGTAATTGCTTTAAGGTGGTAGTAGGAGGCATCTCGATGATGGATTTCATCTTACTAGGATCTACTTCAATTCCTCATTGGGAGACAATGAATCCTAGTATCTTTCCAGATCTAACACCGAACACGCACTTTTTTGGATTGAGGTGCACGTTTTGTTCTAGTAGTCAATCAAAAATATGGCAAAGATCTTCGAGATGATCAGCACATTTCTTTGATTTGGCTATGAGGTCATCTACATAGTCTTCCATATTTTTGTGCATTAGATCATGAAATATGTAGGTCATGGCTCATTGATAGGTTATTCCAATGTTTTTAAGGCCAAAGGGCATGACCTTGTAGCAAAAAATCCCCTAGGATGTTGTGAAGAAAGTTTTGTGTTGATCAGTTGTGTTGATCTGAATTTTATTATATCTAGAAAATCCATCCATAAGGGAAATCATCTTGTGACCTATGATGGAATCAACAAGGGAGTCAATGTTGGGCAAAGGGAAGTTGTCTTTGGGACAAGCCTGGTTTAGGTCATGAAATTTTGTGCACACGCGAACATCACTAGATGGTTTAGGGATAGGGACCATGTTGTATACCCACTCGGGATAGTCAATGGATATTATGAAATCAACGTCTAGGAACTTTTGAAGCTCGAATTTTACTATCAATGCGGTAGTTGGATGCATGCATCGTAGCTTTTGTCTTATTGGTTTGGCATTGGGATCTAGTATAAGATTATGCACTACCACGACAGGTTCAAGTCTCGACATATCTTTGTAAGACCATGCAAACACTTTTATATACTTGCATAGAAATTTCGTAAAGGCAATGCGCTCCTTGGGTGAGAGGCTAGCGGCTAATTTGAGGATGTTTCAATTTTTTGGATCATCATCGATGTCTACGCCGATCGTGTTCTCGATGAGCATGTGAGATCCATCATGCAACTATTCAAGAACAAGGATGAGATTGAAGTCATTGATGGCCTCACTAAACTTGAATTCATCATCTACATAAATTCTTGTGTGGTGGACTTGAAGGATTTAGTGTGATGTGGATGAGGAAGGTGTGTTTGTTGCCCACAAGATGTGAGGAGAGAGAAAAAATTATTCAAGTGCTGGTATGTGTTAAATGTGTGCGAGATCGATAAATTATGGGTTTGGGATGTCGTATTGAATTTGCTGGTGGTTGTAATGGAGGGGAGAACATAAATCTACCTCAACCATGTTAATCGATGTTGTAGGTGAAGTAGGTGGGGTAGAATCTGGTGATGGAATTTGAATAGGTTGTGCATGTCCTAAAAGGCTCAAGTGAGTTTGTAGGATGACTGGTGGTGAATAAGGATGAGAGAATTATCTTTGTAACTATCTATGTATAGGCAGGAATACTAGCAGGCATATCGGTGGTAGATCAGGTGGCACCGAGTTTGGATCTATAGGTGGTGGATTGTATAGGAGTACGTCCAACTCTATTGGTGGTGTAGCCATAGATAAAGTAGCAAAGTGTTTTTCCAATATCTGAACATCATAGAACAAGGAGGTATCAAACGTAGGAGATTATTAGAAGAAATTGTAGGGGATGGTGATGGTTTATGTGGGTGAAGGCATGTCTTCTAGCATGTCCATGTCAATGTACTCTTCTAAGGTATGTGTTGGGTGTGGAGGAGGATGTAAGGATAGATCTTGTATCTCATATTCTAATGTATAAATGGCATTTGGGCAATAACCAAAACCATTTTGTCAGTGGGTGAGTGGACACGAGGGTTAATGGGTGTATGTAGCCCTTGCTCATAATGACCTAACCCAAATCCATGACAATGAAAGTGTTGTAGGTAGTGCAATGCAAGTTTAGGGTTGGCTAGGTGTGTAATTACATCACCAAAACTAGATTTTGGTGGTGAAGAAGTTGGTGAGGGGATTGAAGAGTCTACTCCCGCATACACAAATTTGGTATGGTTTTCGGTACTTCCTAACTATATGATAGTTCCAATAGTCAATACTCAGGCTAAGGGATGACCCAAATCTTGGGTAGATTGGATAGGGGTGTCACATATGTGGGTTTCATATATGTTATAGTATCCTAAGCCATTGTTTGTCATGAATATGGATATTCATGATGATGTGCAAGGTGCAGCCAAAGTATTGTCATTGTTGTCAACACAGACAGAGAGATCAGTTGATGCAGTTGATGTAGTGGACAGGAGTTCAGAGGTCAGTCAAAACATGTATAGTGAATTTCCAAGAAAACAAAAGTGGCCCAGATTCTCAAAATCAAAGAAAAAGACAAGTAAGAAAACTATCGCGATATCGCGACATGTTTTTTGTTGCGATTTCACGACATGGCCGAGGAGAGAGAAGGCACAAGCAAAATTGTCATGATTTCGTGACATGGCCAAGGAGAGAGAAGGCGCAAGCAAAATTGTCATGATTTTGCGACATGGCCGAGGAGAGAGAAGGTGCAAGCAAAATTGTCATGATTTCGTGACATGGCCGAGGAGAGAGAAGGCACAAGCAAAATTGTCGTGATTTCACGACATGGCCGAGGAGAGAGAAGGCACAAGCAAAATTGTCGTGATTTCATGACATGGCCGAGGAGAGAGAAGGCACAAGCAAAATTATCATGATTTCATGACATGGCCAAGGAGAGAGAAGGCACAAGCAAAATTATCATGATTTCGCGACATGGCTGAGGAGAGAGAAGGCACAAGGAAAATTGTCACAATTTCACAACATGTTGGAGGCAAAGAAGCCAAGTGGAAAAACTGTCACGATTTTGTGACATGTTGGAAGCAAAGAAGGCAAGTAAGAAAACTGTCGCGATTTCATGACATGTTTGGAAAGAAGGTGCAAGCAAAGAAAACTATCACGATTTCATGACATGTTTGGAGAGAAGGCACATGCAAAGAAAACTGTCGCGATTTTGCGACAGGTTCACAGAGAAGAGCTCAAGGAGAAAAAGTGTCGCGATTTCATGACAGGTTCACAGAGAAGAGCTCAAGGAGAAAAAGTTTCGTGATTTTGCGACAGGTTCACAGAGAAGAGCTCAAGGAGAAAAAGTGTCACGATTTTGTGATAGGTTCACAGAGAAGAGCTCAAGGAGAAAAAGTGTCGTGATTTCGCGATAGGTTCACAGAGAAGATCTCAAGGAGAAAAAGTGTCATGATTTCATGACAGGTTCGAAGAAGAAGTGCCAAGGAGAAAAAGTGTCACAATTTCATGACATGTCAGGTTTTCATGACCCAAAGAAGAGATAGAGTGCAAGGTAGCGCATGTGTCATGATTTCATGACATGTTAGGTTTTTGCGACCCGAAGAGGAGAGAGACTGTACAGAGGCAATTGAGTCATGATTTTGTGACATGTTCCATTTTTTCTGGTTGAAGCCAAGAAGAGTAGCGAGGAGGTGTAAGTGTCATGATTTCGTGACATGTCTTGTTTTCATGGGCAAAAGGCGAGAAGAGTGCAAATAAAAAGAAGTGTCATGATTTTGCGATAGGTTGCTACAACATGCTTACTGACAGTCAACTGAAAGTAGAACGACAGTTACAGGGGCAGTTGCAGAGGAAAATGAGGCAGTAAAAATAAGTAGAGTTAACTGAAGTTAGTGCGGTAGTTATAGATAGAAATCATGTAGCTTTTTAAAGAACAGTCGAAGGACAAGAAATCGAATAGTCGCAGAAATTGAATTGAAAAATGCATGAATGCACAGAAAATAATATGAACAATTATGACCAAGAAGACGAACAGTCATGGTAGAGGTATATATTGCATGTAACGTGTTCGACGAAATGCCCACTCTATATATACAAAAGGAGTTACATAAAGAATCAGTTACAGTTGACAAGTGGCAGAAGGGAATTTTAATAGGCTGCATGCGCGAATATGGAAGTCAAGAATAGAAATAGAACATCATTATAAAATGAGATTTGCGTGAAGTAGTGATGTTGAGCTCCGTGTAGGAAGATATTGAGTGCGGTAAGCAGAACAGTTGGAGTGGGTGTGTTTCATGAATTGAAACAGATATTGAATGAGCAATAGACCAGAGAGGGTCTTGTAAAAGCAAAGGCATTTTTATGTCAAAATGATTCAAAATAGAATTTTGAGTTGGTGCTTGGAATCAGGGGTTGGTGCTCCTTTTTGTTGGTGCAGATAAATTAGAGGTTGGTGCTCCTTCTAGTCGGTGCTGGTAAATCATGGGTTGGTGCTCCTTTCTATTGGTGTAGATAAATTAGGGGTTGGTGCTCTTTCCAGTGGGTGCTGGTAAATTGATTGTAAAGTTGGTGCTTTGCAAAGGCTAGATTTGGATGGGAGTCCAAGAAGTCTATTTTTGAGGAGTAGCCAAAACTGGTGAACCTCGTTAAATTGTGTGTTGTGGAATTCTCTCTTGTTATATTTGCTTTATCTGGTTTTAAGCTTTCATTATTTCAGATTTAAGAGTTGTAGATTTAAGTTTAAATAGCTACATTGATTCACTCCCCCCCCTCTCAGTGCCATTATAAGTCTAACAATTGGTATCAGAGCTAGGTTCCTGAACAAGCTCAATCGGCTAAGGTGATCTGGGAAGTGCCACAATGGCATTTGGTGAAGGATTTTCATAAAACAAAGCTCCATTGTTTGATGGGACTAATTACGTGTTCTGAAAAATTAGGATGCAGACATATCTATGTGCGTTGGGATACGACATATGGGACTCAATAGAAATGGGATACACAATACCCACCACTCCTCCAACCGATGCTATCGATAAGAAACTATTTGAGAATGACTCAAAGGCTAAGAATGCTATAATGTGCGATGTAGCAAACAATGAACTGGTAAAGATCATGAGCTATAAAACTGCAAAAGAAATTTGAGACAAATTGAAGAGCATTCATGAAGGAGACGATAAGATCAAGGAGGCCAAGTTGCAAACTCATAAAACTTAGTACGAAGTGTTAAAGATGAATGACAATGAGAACATAGCGGCATATATGCTGAGAGTAAATGGAGTCATTAATGCCATTAGAGGACTCGACAAGAAAATTGAAGACCCTGCAATCATAAAAAAGGTATTAAGATCTCTTCCCAAAATATTTGATTCTAAAGTGTTAGCTATAGAAGAAGCCAAAGATCTAAATACGTTTAGTATGGATGAGATGCATGGTTCGTTGACTGCTTATGGATGAGAGTAGGAAAGTCTAATCCCATAGATAGAGAAGTTGTGTTTAAAGCACACAAACATATGAAAGCAAAACAAGAATCCAAAGATGAAGATACATTCGATGAGATGGAAGCAAACTTTGTCCAAAAACTAAAAATGGGACAAGGAAAATATAGAGGAAAGCTACCATTTAAATGTTTCATCTGTGGAGGCGTTGGGCATGTTGCAGCTAAATGTCCATGAAATATGGAGAATGAAAGTGATGAAGAATCGCACCGAGAAAGAAGTGACTGGAAGAAAAAGATGAAGTTCAAAAACAACCACTTCAAGAAGAAAAGTTTTATATCCAAGAATGTTAGCTCCTCTGAAGACAGATCCGGTGAGGATTCTGAAGAAGAAACAGGTGAAACTCTGTTCATGGCATTTGAAGAAGAAAATACAGAAGAAGAATAGGAAAGTGATGGAATCCTTGAGGTTGAGGCTGAAGTAAATATAAGAGGTGAGTTGATTGCTGCACTTGAAGAATTGAGGAAAGAAAAGAAAAATAACAAAATACTGTCCAAGAAATTGGAAGAATATGGAGATGAGATTGAAGATCTCTTCTTACAGGTTCAAAAGGCCAAGAAATCAGAAGAAGCCTTGAATACACACCTGGATGATGAGAATTATGTATGCAGCACAAGTGAAGAGGAATCTAAAAAAGTTATTGTTGATCTAAAGTCTGCAAGTAGAACAGTATAAAAGGATTGAAGATATTCTCAGGTCTCAAATCAATGAGAAAGAGACTGTTTGCTGCCAACAAGAAGAAGAGATTGTTTCATTGACAAAACAACTAGTCGAGGCCAATGTAAATCTCAAATATGAGAATAGCACAGAGTTGCTAGATAAAATGATAAAGCAACAAAGAAGCTCCACAACTAAGCTTGGTCTTGGATATGAAGCTAAACAACCATCATCTTCCAAAAATGCAGAGAAGAAGAAGTTCACTGATGAAGGAAAGAAGAAAGAAAAGTCTGAAGTTGAATCTTCAAAAGGAAGAAAATATCAAAGAAGATCTACAACAAAGCAAACACCACAAAAGAGGTTCTCTCATTCTCACTCTTCTCATAATAATGCTTTTAACGGTTATTGTTTTAGATGCAGCCATTATGGTCACCAGGAAATTTATTGTGGATTGAATAATAAATCAAGGAGTTATGCTGGTAGAAATACGTCTGCTCTTCTGAGTGAACACCATGTGCAATGTTTTAAATGTAATGGTCATGGGCACATAGAAAGGTTTTGTCCAAGCACCTCTACATCTAATCTAAGGCAAGACCGTAGATTCCATCAGACACAAAGAGTGCAACATAGATAGGAAAATAATTATCCATCAAGAATGCACAAGAGACAACCACCCAAGAGAAATGTTTAGGTTCACGAAAAGGTTCAAAATGTGGATGCAGGTGAAAATTCTCAGCCTAAGTTCAAGAAAAACTAGAGAAATAAAGAAGAGAGGAAATCGTGTCTCCTTGGATAGAAGGAGATTACTCCTCCATTGCTCTAAGCAACTCCAGTTGGCACATCCTCAGGGGGAGCAATATTAAAGTCTTATTTTAATGCTCCTATGTATTTGTATGGTTTTCTAAGGATGAAAGGCAAGTGGTCGGGAAATTGTCGTATTGTTGTTAAAGTGTGTTTTTTAGTTTATGTAGTGGTTTGTTGAAGTGTCGTGAAGTGTGGTGATTAAATGGAGAGCTGTCACCATTGGTAGTATTGCTTATGTCATTGTTGCTCTGTTGATGATTCTTCTTCCACTATTCAAAATTATGGATCATAACGGTTTAGATTTTTAGTTTTATGAAAGAATGCATGCGTGCCCTAGCTGCATACTTATGTTTTGATGCAACAGCTGATAGGCGTTATCTAAGATAGAACATGCAGCAAAGAGATGCCAGAGTCAAAGCAAATAGTGGCACTAGCACCCAGTTTGTCAAGAGTACCAAGTGGGACATGCAAGGCAGAGACGTTGAGAGAATAGCGCCCAGGTGGTGAAGCGCCAAAGAGGTCAAGATGCCTATGCACCTAAGAAAGTCTTGCATTATTTGAGGAATGAGAGATATTGCCTGAGGAAGCAGAATACCAAGAGTTGATGACTGCGCACTGATTGAGGTTCCAACGCTAGAGGTAACAATACAGAAGTATGAGTTTGAGTAAGGTGTAAAAGGATATATTGTTTGTATGCTTTATATTTCTTTTTATAGTTGACTTCTAAGGATTGGAGTCATAAGGTGTTTTAAGGAATAAATATTTTTGTGGTTACTTTTATGATCTAACCCTAACTTGGTGACAAAGTTGAGGGTGGTGTTGGTAACAGGTTGAAGATCTATTCTCTTCTTCCTTAAACAAAGAGGAAGCATTTTTCACTAGGGTTTATGTTAGTAAGTCTTGCTACTTGCAGTGAGATGGTGAAACCCTTAGTTGGCTATTTTTAGATTGATGGTTGATTTGCTTTCATAGAGGTTGTTTTGATAAAGTTAATACTTTACTTGATACATGATTTGGGCTTACTCCATTGAGATTGATTTGAGCAAGTTATTCTTTGCATTGGTGATTTATGTTGGTGGCTATTTTGTTCAAATACCTTTGGAAGGAAAAGGATGTCTATTAGTTTCCTTTTCATGCAGTGATTGGTTGAATGCTTCAAGGTTAATCTTGAGTTGAATGATGTTGGTTAAACCTTGTCTATAAGCATTGTTGTTTAAAGCCCTAAATGGTTGAGAAAAGATATTGGTTATGGAAAGAACATGAGTATCATTGTTATATGAGTTATTGCATGGTTGGCAATTGTTGGGTTGTGTTTCATGTTCTTGAGAAAAGCATACTACATCTATCTTATTCTTTTGAGATTGAGATTGAGCTGATATTGAGATTGGGAGTTAAGTATAGAACATATTGAGTCTCTAAAAACTCTCTTTATGCTTCTATGAGGTTGATGAATCACATTGGGTCTCTAACAATTCTCTTTGTGGGTTCATACTAAGCAAGTTTTTCTTGATGAACTTGTGAGCTTATTTGGACAAGTTCTAGTGAAGACTTGTGAGCTGAATTGGACAAGTTCTAGTGAGGACTTGTGAGCTGATTTGGACAAGCTCTATGTGAGCTTGTTAAGCAAGTTCTGTGTGAGCCTATTGATAGAGTACAGAGAACAGAGTCTCAATGGATAGAGATCCAGCAGCAAACACAGTTGAAGATAGATCTGAGTAATGCCTATTATGCTTATCATGATGTTGTCAAACAGTGAAATGAAGTGGTCCCATACTCCCAAGAATAGTCTAAAAATTGACTAGCTATTGGGATCAAATTCTCAGAGGGAGCATTTACGCATCTGTTTATCTTATTGCTCATGTTTATGCTTTTTGCTAACTATAATAATTTTTGCCTGAGAATGTTGTGCATGGACTCAGGGGGAGTCTGAAGTAGCCCTTTGGTATTATTTTCAAAGGGGGAGAAGAATTACAGGAGATTGCATGAGTGTTGCCAACAATTCCAAAGGGGGAGATTGATGTGCAAGGTGCAGCCAAAGTATTGTCATTGTTGTCAACATAGATAGAGAGATCAGTTGATGTAGTTGATGTAGTGGATAGGAGTTCAGAGGTCATTCAGAACATATACAGTGAATTTCCAAGAAGACAGAAGTGGCCCAGATTCTCAGAATCAAATAAAAAGACAAGTAAGAAAATTGTCATGATATCACAACATGTTTTCTGTCACGATTTAGCAACATGGCTGAGGAGAGAGAAGGCGCAAGCAAAATTGTCATGATTTCATGACATGGCCGAGGAGAGAGAAGGCACAAGCAAAATTGTCATGATTTCGTGACATGGTCGAGGAGAGAGAAGGCGCAAGCAAAATTGTTGCAATTTTGCGACATGGCCAAGGAGAGAGAAGGTGCAAGCAAAATTATCATGATTTTGTGACATGGCCGAGGAGAGAGAAGGCACAAGCAAAATTGTCACGATTTCACGACATGGCCGAGGAGAGAGAAGGCACAAGCAAAATTGTCATGATTTCATGACATGGCCAAGGAGAGAGAAGGCACAAGCAAAATTGTCATGATTTTGCAACATGGCCGAGGAGAGAGAAGGCGCAAGGAAAACTATCACGATTTTGCGACATGTTGGAGGCAAAGAAGCCAAGTGGAAAAATTGTCGTGATTTCATGACATGTTGGAAGCAAAGAAGGCAAGTAAGAAAATTGTCATGATTTTGTGACATGTTTGGAAAGAAGGTGCAAGCAAAGAAAACTGTTGCGATTTCATGACATGTTTGGAGAGAAGGCATATGCAAAGAAAACTGTCGTGATTTCATGATAGGTTCACAGAGAAGAGCTCAAGGAGAAAAAGTGTCACGATTTCATGACAGGTTCACAGAGAAGAGCTCAAGGAGAAAAAGTGTCACGATTTCACGACAGGTTCACAGAGAAGAGCTCAAGGAGAAAAAGTGTCGCGATTTCGCGACAGGTTCATAGAGAAGAGCTCAAGGAGAAAAAGTGTCGTGATTTCATGACAGGTTCACAAAGAAGAGATCAAGGAGAAAAAGTGTCACGATTTCATGACAGGTTCGAAGAAGCAGTGCCAAGGAGAAAAAGTGTCGCGATTTCATGACATGTTGGGTTTCATGACCCGAAGAAGAGATAGAGTGCAAGGCAACGCATGTGTCATGATTTTGCGACATATCGGGTTTTCATGACCCGAAGAGGAGAGAGACTATACGGAGGCAATTGAGTCACGATTTTGTGACATGTTTCATTTTCGCTGGTTGAAGCCAATAATAGTAGCAAGGAGGCGTAAGTGTTGTGATTTCGTGATATGTCTTGTTTTCCCGGGTAGAAGGCGAGAAGAGTGCAAAGAAACAAAAGTGTCATGATTTCGTGATGGGTTGCTATAGCACGCTTACTGACAGTCAACTAAAAGTAGAACGATAGTTACAGGGGCAGTTGTAGAGGAAAATCAGGCAGTAAAAATAAGTAGAGTTAACTGAAGTTAGTGCGACAGTTACAGATAGAAATCATGCAGCTTTTTAAAGAACAGTTGAAGGACAAGAAATCGAACAGTCGCAGAAATAGAATTGAAAAATGCATGCATGCACAGAAAAGAATACGAACAGTTATGACCAAGAATACGAACAATCATGGTAGAGGTATATATTGCATGTAACGTGTTCGACGAAATGACCACTCTATATATACAAAAGGAGTTACATAAAGAATCAGTTACAGTTGACAAGTGGCAGAAGGGAATTTTAATAGGTTTCATGCGTGAATATGGAAGTCAAGAATAGAAATAGAACATCGTTATAAAAGGATATTTGTTTGAAGTAGTGAGGTTGACCTCCGTGTGGGAAGAGATTGAGTTCGGTAAGCAAAACAGTTGGAGTGGGTGTGTTTCATGAATTGAAACAGAGATTGAATGAGCAATAGACCAGAGAGGGTCTTGTAAAAGTGAAGGCATTTTAATGTCAAAAATATTCAAAATAGAATTCTGAGTTGGTTCTTGGAATCAAGGGTTGGTGCTCCTTTCTATTGGTGTAGATAAATTAGGGGTTGGTGCTCCTTCCAGTCGGTGCTGGTAAATCAAGGGTTGGTGCTCCTTTCTGTTGGTGTAGATAAATTAGGGGTTGGTGCTCCTTCCAGTGGGTTCTGGTAAATTGATTGTAAAGTTGGTGCTTTGCAAAGGCTGGATTTGGATGGGAGTCCAAGCAGTCTATTTTTGAGGAGTATCCAAAATTGGTGAACCTCGTTAAATTGTGTTTTGTGAAATGCTCTCTTTTTATATTTGCTTTATCTGGTTTTAAGCTTTCATTATTTTAGATTTAAGAGTTGCAGATTTAATTTTAAATAGCTACACTGATTCACCCACCCCCCTCTCAGTGCCATTGTAAGTCTAACACATGATGTGGTCCACTCTGGTGATTGGGGTGGCGTATCTGGGTTAGATGAAGAAGAAGAGAGATGGGATTCCTTGATGGTGGTAGCTAAAGGGTGTGAAGGTTCATCCGAGCTGGGTGTTGGTTGTTTGGGTTCATGTTGTTTGGTTGATGTGGCTTGAATAGGTTGTTTGTTCTATGTAGGGGATGGCATCAGTGTAGGTGTAGGGATGCACAAATATGTGAATGTCTTAGGTTTTTGTCAGAAGGTAAGATGTGGTATCTACGGTGTATGAAGGATAGGGGCTTCCATATGCGAAATTGAATGAGGTAATGTAGTTAGTTGTGTGATGGGTGGTAATGGTGGTTGTGACACCGTGGGTGGAAACTAGAATGGTAGAGGTTGAGAGGGTTGTGGAGGCCATGATAATGGTGATGGAGAAGGCATAGTATCAGTTTTAGGTCCCCAAGCATGTGATGCTAATGGTATGAATATAGAGGCTTGTGTTGTTGATGAACACTAGGGTGTTGGGGTGGAAACTGGCAAGGATATCGATTCTCCTATTGACTGGTGAGAAGATATAGGGAATAGTTGGGAACATGAGAAAAAAGGTGTAGGGGGAAGGTCTACGATGTTAAAAAACTTAAAGGGGTCTCCATCAGCTGGAAACAATGAACAAGTCCGTTGTGGACAAACTTGAGGTAATGATGCAATGTGGATGGGACACACTACATGTCTCTGATCCAAGGGTGACCAAGGAGAATATTTTATTGCATTTCTCCTTGAATGATGTGAAAGAATATGGAATTGTATAGATGCCTACACGAATGGGTAGAACTACGGATCCTACAGTAGGTCTCATGGAACCATCAAAAACACATAGTTCTAGGGAAGGTGTGGTGAAATGTGTTGGAGGGAGGTGTAGGTTATGTAATGCTACTATTGATATGATACTGATGGATGAGCCCGTGTCAATGAGTACCTACTTGTAGGTAATATCGTTGATATTAGCTTGTATGTGGAGGGGTGGATCAACTCCTTCACCAACGAGTTCTATTATCTCATGGTCATGAAAGCTAATTGATGGTTGATGGCATCATGGGATGTTCCCTAAAAAATTGACAAAATCATTTGTGTCATGTGTCTCTAAGTCAATAGAATGTAGGATGTCATTCAATGCCTAATTATGGGGTTGAGACTGTTGTAGGAGGTCGAATATGGATAGCCATGTGAGGGCATTGCGTAGATGATGGGTTAGACTACCATGGATGGTAATCACATTTTGAGGTGGTTGTAGTACAATTTTAGGCCTTTGGGATGCTTATGAGGATGTAAACTAGACAGGAGGAGAAACAATAGGTGTTGTCTAGGGTGACGGGTACTGTTGGTTTCTCGTAGTAAGGTTGATCATGCCTACTACTCTGCATGATGGATGATCACACTAGATATTTTTGACTTGGTGAGGGGGCACTGGAGGATTTTTTGGAGGTCTAGGTGTATTGGGCCCTCTATGATCTGGTAGAGGTTTTTGGAAAATCCCTAGGTTTTGGTTTTATGGGGCTAAAGGGTTTGCTACCTGAATAATGCCCCTATCGATTAGGTCTTGAACTTGCCCTTGAAAGGAGTGACATGAATAAATATTATGGCCATGTTGCCTATGAAAGGGATAAAATAACTGCTCATTATAGTCATGATATTTAGGTGCATCTGGGTCCAATGGGTGAATGTCGGGTAGAACAAGATGGTTATCCTCATACAATCTATGGAATAGGGCTGGTAATGGTTTTGATAAGGGTTTAAAGTTGCACGGTGGACCTTGTGGGTGCATTCCATGGTATTTTTGTGGTCGATGTGGGGTAGGTGCATTAGCTTGGAGCACTTATAGTTGTGGTGTATAGGGTGTAGGAGTTGGTACTAATGCTAGGGTAGCAGCTGCGACTTGATTGGTTTGTTGTGGTTGTGGGTAAGGTTGATTTGGTACGGGTCTATTGAAGTGAAAGTTGGAGTTATAGTTGGTTTTAGCTCTCAACTTAATATTTCTAGATTGCACCTTGATATCTTTGATCACTTTTGCTTGTGATATAGCATCTTCAAAAGTATGACTCTAATGAAGTTGAAGGGATGTGGAAATGTGTTTGTGGCAACTCTTGGAAAATTGTGTCACAAGCTCTGAGGTGGGGAGGCTATGGGTGATATCATGAATAATCACTCTCATTCTGGTAACAAACTTAGTGATGGGTTTTTCATCCACCTATCGTAAGGTGTAGATATCTAAAAATGTGGTCTTTTTCTTGATGTTGATGGAAAAGTGATCTAAGAAGAAATTTTCCAACTGTTCAAAGGTGTATAGGCTATGGTGCGGTAGCATGTTGAACCAATCCAATGTTGGCCCAGCAAGGGAGAGGGAGAAGGTATGCAACATGAGAGGGTTACTACTATGCAGTTGGTAACAGGATGAGTGGTAGTTTCTCACATGTTCTTTGGGATATTTCTTACCTCTATACTTGTCAAATTTTGGTATTTCAAAGTGATAGGGATAAGGAGGGATAGGTACTAATGGATGTACTAGATCGTTGCACAGTTCATCATAGCAAGGCTTTTATGGCTCATAGCTAGAGTTGCATAGGTTCAACATTTTGACTTCATCTCGCAAGAGTTGAAGTTCAGGTGTCATAGGAGTTGAAGGTTAGGCTATGATAGGCTGGCCTTGTGAATGTGGTGGGTATTGGTATTGTTGTTCTTCACAATACTATGGATAATACTATTGTGCCTAATCATGATAAGGTGGGTAATGGGTGACATGTGTTTTCATGTCTACATTCACACTAGGTTGTGGGGTAGGCATCTATTGAGGATAATAATACTATGACTAAGCAACATGCAATTGTGGCACAGGTACTTATTGGTTTGGAACCTGCTGTACTGGCTAGACTATGGGTGGCGATGACCAAATTGGAGGAGGTGTAAAGAAGCTAGGTGTAGCTGGTGGTGGTTTAGGTGTCGATACTACTAGTTCTAGGGGTGGTCGAGATGAGGTATCAAAATATGGGATCTATCTCTGCCCTGGAGAGTAGGAAGTAGGAAAGCTAAACTATGTGGAATAATTTGGTTGAGTAGGTACATATGTTGTTGGTGTCGGTACATAGGTAGGATGGATATGGGTAGTGGGAGCATGAAAGGGCATAGGTGGTGATATCCTAAAGGTCTTCGTAGGCAAAGGTGGCTCCAAGGGTTGGGTGTCATGCAATTTAGATACCTGTGAGATAGGTAGAAAGGCTACTGAAATGGGGGATAAGCTTCTAAGGTAGGAGCTTGGGTTGAGGGGAAAGTTTAAGTGTATACTACCACTTGAGTTTGTATCTCTTGCTCTTGAAGAGGTTGTTGGGAGGTACCCTCAGATATGGTGAAGAACAAATCTTGAGAAGAGGATGGTTGGTACTCTTGTGAGGAGTACGGGCGTGCGGTTTGAGGGAATGTTTACGGTTCCTGATGGATAGGGATTCCTTGTGCAATTTGGAAGGATGGATTCTGGATTCCTATAGTGGATGAGGATGGGTCTGAAACCATTACTATGATAGGGGTGAATGATGTGACCTCAGGACATGTATAGTTTAGAAGGGAGGAATTATTCTCAAATAGGAATTGAGATAGATTCTAGAAAAAGGAATATGCAAAGGTGGGTGACATAGGTATGACCTCCTCATCTACAATGAAGGCTAGAGGAGACTGTCTTGGTGTAGTGTAGATTACATGGTCATATAATGTGGTTGAGGGATTAGGTGAGGATGGAGTTGCAAAGAGCAAGTAATCCTCTACGAGTGAAGTAGCGAGAATTTCACTCAAACTTGACGTCTCAACATGAGGCATCATGTGTTTGGATTTTGCATCAGATTCTATGCGCAAATTAGATGTATCGATAATACTCTCCTTCATGATCGAAGGAGTAATAGTAGACTGACTAGATGGAGGGGGAGGCCATTCCTCCATAGAGTGTGATTTCTCACATGCTCTACTATGGGTGACCACAGGCACAGTGGCATGTGTTAAAGGGGGGTTTTAATAATAAGACCTATGTGATGTAGACTCAAGTGTGTCTACTATGAGTGTAAAATAAGTGACATGTTGTGTGTAGCAAAATAATATATAGTGTGGTGTGTTGAGACCGGTCTGTGATCGTGCAAACAATGGTAGACCGGAATCAATTCTAAATGATGAGAAAATAAAAGTGTTATCTTCATTTTGTGTGTTATAATGTTGATATTCCCTATGTAGAATCATGATTAATGGAGTAAATACTCTAGCAAATTAGGAATTTCATCAATAACAAACCTCTTGCAACACCCAAAGATTCACAAGATAGAATGGTACCGCAACGTGCAAATGATGACCTGTATGGAAAGTGCAATAAAATGATATCCTAAAGGGGTGGAACTCACTATTCTAAAGCAAGTTCACAATATCCTCTCATGAGAAGTGGTGGCACTCTCTAAGACCTGCTACCGACATACCCATGCTTTCGCTTCACCCTCGGGTAGGCTTAGTCAAGAACGATAGTTACCAATTCCAAAAATTATATGAGCTTTGTGGATGAAGGTGCTAATCCTGTCCCACTCTGTAGGTAACCACTGGTGATGAAATCTAGGGCCCAATCATAAAATTGAAGGAATTTTTGATGATGAAATCCAAAAAACTACTCCTATTGGGTTACTAGGTGTCTAGGGGGGTGAGTTGATGGAAAGTGAAACTCGATCCACACCAGTCTCAAGCGATGGATTGGGATGAATTCCAATCTCACCACTTGTTTAAGGTACCATGTGAGTGTGTTTGGGTTTGTGTTTTACTATCGATGTTTACAATATAAGAAGCTAGCTACTTGCCTTTTCAAAAGAAAACTAATCCTAATGCCTTTTTGAAAGCAAATGATTAGATAGATTACAATCATTGTAAAGAAATGAGCTAGCCTAAATGCCTTTGTGAAGTAAACTAATCTACTTTGCAAAACATAGAAATATGCAATCCAAAATGTGTATGGATTAAAAGGGATTATGAAACCTTAACTTGCACTTTTAGAATGTAAAAAAAGTACTTTCAAAAATGTAAAAGGGGATTAGAAACCATGATTTCATTTTGGAATGTAAAATTTCTTTTAGCAATGTAAGCTATGAATGAAGGAAGAACAACTTAGGCTTGTTCTATATGTAAATATGAAAGACAAATGCAAATTTACTTGAGAAATAAATTTTATACACTTTATGGAAAGTTACAGGTCCTAAAAAATTTAGAAACCCTAATACTTTAACTACTTTGCAATGAACCCAAAATTAAGCCTAGTAATGGTCATTCAACTAATTAATGCATTTATACTTCCAAAAATTTGCAACAGAGGAAGAAAATTTGAAAATACCTACATTTTGATTCTAAGGTGGGTTTGCTTGGCCCCTAAAAAGATCACCCCAGCTGATTTGGGGGTTTTTTAGGTGTATGTGCTCAAATCATGACCTGGGTCACGAATTTGACCTAAATCATAGGGTGGGTCATAAATCAGGTGCAGAGGCTTCAAATCAAGAATCTACTAGCCTAGGGCATTTCCCAGGACTTTGGAGGTTTTAGTGAAACATAGTTTTGGTAGTTGCAAAACATAGAAATAGAATATAATGTCAAATTTACAAGAAAAGTGAATCTAGCACTATCCGTTGTGGGATTCCCACTAGGCATGCCAAAATAAAATGGGTAGAAAATGGCATTTGATAATTTAACACATAAACATAAATGATGCATTAAATAGAGAAATTGTATTCCATTGATATTAATGAGCATGTGTTACAAGAGGGTCTTGATGCCCTTTATCCATATCTATTCCTAACAAGGTTACAATCAATCTAATGCTTTCTTCTAGCATCCCTCAGTGTAGGTGGGCTTCGATGTTTGTAGGCCACCATAGGTTTTTTGTTTGTATGTTGTTCCTCTTCCTTGGATCAATCAGATAACCTGTAAAAGACCTCCAAAAGCGGGTTAGTGTGATGGGGGGCTTGCCTTAGTTAGGGTGCATGTTTAGAAAGACAAAAATGACTGTAAAACTATAATAGAAACTAAAATGAAATATGCTAACATACCAAAATAGAGATTACCTCCCAAATATGGAGTGATTTGGGGCCTGCATATGCAATTCATGACCTGGGTTGCTAATTGGGGCCTTATTCATAGGGCAAGATGCGAATTGAGTTATGATGATCTTCTGGTGAAATCTCTTCTATGAATCGATCCTAAGGCAGCTAGGGTGCCTTTGTATGTTGTCAGAATCTATCTATATGCTTTGGGAATGGACTGTGTGCTATTGGATTTCTATTTCTATAGAGTAATAGTACTTTGTTGAATTTGAGTATTAGACCTAATTAGGGGTTTAGGACCCATTATTTATAGGCAAATACAAGGTGCAGGGGTGGGGGGTTAGATATACTAAACCTAGGTTTGATTTTGACTAGGGTTAGGTTAATAGATGCTATGTGGCAACATCTCATTCTAAGTAGGAAATATCCTATCCTCACACGTGTGAGGAAGGATTAGTGCTAATCCTAATTAGGCCTTAAGCATGTTTAGGGGAGGATTAAAAGAAAACCCTAGGAAACCATAAATTAGCACATGTGGGAGGATTTGATTAACACTAATTATGAATTAAGAGTTAATTAATCCAATTTTGCCCTAACAAGGGGCTTAAGTGAAGTCAACATTAAATTAGAATTTGATAATTGACTTTTAATTGATTTTATTAATTAATACCCCATGGGGGTGTCAATTGAGTGTAAATGGGCTATGCATCACCTCGGGTTGCCGTCTGAAGGTATATCGATGCCTAAAATGTAGTTTTGAGGGATTATTAGGGTTTTGGACCTAAAAGCCATTTGTGGAAGTCTACACATTACTATGGTGAACTTATGGAAGTCTACGCATGTCTACGCATGTCTATACGTGTCTATGCATGTCTATGTGTGTCTACACATGTCTACACATGTCTATGCATGACTAAAATAGTCTAAAGTATCCTAGGGATGTCTGGAATCACCTATATATATGCAAAAATAGCAATGTGTGACTTTTGGGTGTCTACAATGCCCATCATTATTACAATTATAACACTTAATATTGTTATTCCTTGGAGGTGCAAATGTATTTGGGTTTCTCTTGGTGAAGCCATATCTATTCCTATCATGAACCCTACAATTCACTACCTTGTGATCAAACTGATTACAAGAGTAGTAATACCCTTGAAAAAATTGCTTGTTTCTGAAGTTCCCGTATTCTTGTCTTCCCTATGTCCTACATTGTGAAGCCTTGTGCCCAAAACTGTGACATGAGAAGCATCATCCATTGAAATTACCATGCCTTGACCTTATTGGTCTCTTAGCATCTTCTATCCTATGTTGCCTCTTGTTCCATCTGTTCAGTCTTTGTGCATTGTTCCTCTTCCTATTGAACTTCCTATTGTCCAACTCATCCTCAAAAGTCTCACTCTCTTACACTTTCCTATTTTAAACTTTCTTCTTCTTTGAAACTTGATATTGACCCCTCTCCTTGTTTTCTTTGTTCCCATTCAAATCCAAGTCTTGTTTTGTTTTTTGACCATATTTGTCCCTTGATAATCTTGTCTATGGTTTTTTAGCTCTTCCTAAACCTGTGTAGCTTATCTCTAGACTCTTTTACTTCCATCCTTAGTGAAGCCACTTCATGTTCTAGTTTTCCACATTCTAAAACCTTAGCTTCTAACTTCTCTTTGAATCTTCTTGTCTTAGCCATTGAATTATTTATATCCTCTATAAGCTTTCATTTTTCTTCATTGAATTCTTGAAATTTAAGCTTAAGTTTGGAGTTTTGCTTTCTTACCTCCTTTAATGCATTAAGGGCAGAAATAAGTTCACCTTCAAGATCAAATTTCCCTATTTCTGATTCTTTCTCTATTTCTTTGCCTTTGAAATCATGTTCATTCCTTTCTAATTTTTCTTCTATAGGATCACCTCCTTCTTCCTCTATTACCATGAGTATATTCTCTTTTGGTCCTTCAAGTGTATCTTCATATTCATCATCGTTGAAATTGAAACCACTCCTTGTACAACTATCTTCAATATGACAAAAAATTTCACATCTAAAACACTTGAGAATTATTGGTAATATTTTCTCAACCACTTATTTTTCTTTTGCTATAAATAGTACTTCATCATTTTTTGAGGAACTTTCATCACTATCACTTGAATACTTACTTGCTTTTTATGCATAGAAACTCTTCTTCTATCTTTGGAAGAACTTCTTTTCTTGCTTGCCTTGCTCATCCTTGATTTTCTTTTGATACCTATGTTTTTCTGTTTCCCTATTTCTATGATCCTATTTTTCTTCATCATTGCTATTTCCAACTTCTTAAAAATCAAATGCATAGTGACCATAAATTCCACAATCGAAACATCTAACTAATTTCATACCTTCAAACATTCTTGGATTCTTGTTTCTTCTACCCTAATTTGCTTCTTCATCACTAGATAATTCATTGCTTGAATCTGAATTATTACCCTTTGTCTTCTTAGTAGATTTGAAGGCTACTTATTTTTGGGAATTAGGTTCCTCTTTTGTTCTCATCTCAAAAGTTGTAAGAATGCCATGCAATTCATCCCTTGTAAAAATATCACTATATTTTGATTCCTCTATAGCTGAAATATTTTCACTAAACCTTTTTGGGAGTGACCTTAAAATATTATCACAAAAATCATTTTATTGAACTTCAAGTCCAAGTCCTTGCATGGAGTTAACAACCTCATCTACATGAAGTAGATAAGCACTAATGCTTTCCTCATCCTTCATTCTTATCTCTTCAAATTATCCCTTGAGATTTCGCAACTTTACCTTTTTGAACTTTTTATCTCCTTCATATATGCCTTGCAACTTATCCCAAATTTCCTTTTTTGATTTGTAGTGCATAACCTTTATAAATTATGTTTTCTGCAAACCTCTCAAAATTTCATTCATTAATTTTGAATTGTAATTATGTAGAAGCTTACCATATTTATTTGTGGGTGGAGTAGCTAGTGGTGTGTATCCATTTTCAACTGCTTCCCATATTTCATTCCCATGTGCCATCAGGTGAATCTTCATTCTAATGTTCTAGAATACATAGTTGCTCCCATCAAACACTGGTGCTAAATTATCTAAGGATCCACTCTTATAATCCATCTATGTTCTTTTTGAGCTCTTTATTCAAGTTGTTAAACTCTTTTGAAGGAACCTGCTCTGATACCAATTAAAGAACACAAGCTTATACTGAGAGGGAGGGTGAACAGTATAATACACAAATTGCAATATCAAACTATATTATGCAATATATCAATGGCAATATCAACAATAGTAATCAAAGTAATACACAAATTTCCACACACAATAGAGACACCAATTTATGTGGGCTACACCACGAAGAAAATATTTCATTAAAATTTTCTCAATAAATATCTTGAGAAACCTTTCCCTATTACAATATTTATGGACCTCTATCCAAAGGAGATACTAATATCCTAATCAGGTTTGTGGGCACCAACCCACAAGAGACACCAATATCCTTATATGGTTCATGGATCTCTATCCATAGGAGAACTCCTCCTTCTACTCTGGCTGGTGAACCTCTAGAAGACAACTACCTTCACTGCTCTAGGTTGTGGATCTCTCTCCACTGAATACCTCTATCCTCTCTACCCTAGCTAATGGATATCTATCCATTAGAGACTATTATCCTCTACTATGTCACCTCAAAATATCTACTCAATATTCGTCTCAAATTTGCACTAAACATACTCCTTCAATCTAGCACAAATATGCTTGATGTCTATCTTATTTTGTACTAAACTCAATCCTTTGTTCTATCACAAAACCTTCTCAATATCTATCTTTGGTTTGGTACAAAGCTATCCATAGATTTGCACCAAACTCTATCCTCAATCTATCTTCAAACTTTACCACAAAGCTTGATCAATCACAAATCATCTTTCCTAGATCTACTCAAAATCTTAACTTAGGGTTTGAATAAATAAATCAATAAATTTAGCTCTCAAGTCTTCATAAATACTTATCTCATATTTGTCCACAAGTCCTCTTAAGAACTTTTCCAATGTCCTCTCAAGTCTTCTCTAAGACTTGCCTCAAATCTGCTCAACAAGTCCTCACTAGAACTTGTCCAATTTACTCAACAAGTCCTCACTAGAACTTGTCCAATATGCTCAACAAGTCTTCACTAGAACTTTTCCAATCTACGCAACAAGTCCTCACTAGAACTTATCCAATTTGTGATTGTAAGCTTCCACAAAATCTCACACAAATCTATCCAACAAGTCTTCACCAAGACTTGCCTTACCTTTGTCCTTAAGTCCACTCTAGGACTTACTCAAATATGCCAACAAGATTTCACAAAAGCTTGCTTCACTTTTTCCTCAAGTCCACTCTAGGACTTACTCAAATCAGCCACTAGCTTTCATAAAAGCTTTTCAAAACAATTGCAAACTTGCTTACTCAACTCAACTCAATCTATCACAAAAAATATCTTTCACTTGCATAAATAAGTTTCACACAAAATTCATAGTAACATATAGAGAATGATTAGAGACTCAATATGTTACTCAATCACAACAATACTCAATCACTTTCAAACATTTTTTTCAACTTCAGAAACATATAGAGAATGGTTGGAGACTCAATATGTTTCACACTCACACTTAATCACTTTCGACTTCTCTTGCAAATATTAGAGAAATATAGAGAATGGTTAGAGACTCAATATATTTTACACTCTCAAATAATAAATTAGTTTCAATCTCTTTCTCAAATCAATTTAGAATATAGAATAATTTATTTTACAGAACTTGAATTATCACTTCAACACTTTCAATCACTATAGCTCAATCAACTCAATCAATGAAACCAAATTTCTTGCAAAACCCTAAGTCAATGTTTCATCCAATGCTCTCAACAACTCTCATAATAGAACTCAAACTCAACTCAAGATTATTCCCACATTCACATAACAATGATACTCATGATCTTTGCATAAACCTAGTTCAATATAGTTCACAAGTTCTCACTCAAGCATTCACTAATCATGCATATAAAAGCTTACTCAACAATGCTTATCAAACAAGAACCTTTTCACTCCAACTTAGCATTCATAACATCCAACAATCACTCTCAAGGATAATGTACCCTTACCTCTTGTTTGAAGATGATTTGACCTCAAACACCTATCTCAATCACAACCACTCTTTTTGCCAATACTAGGGTTAGATAGCAAATATTTGTCCTTAATATTTTCTCACAAAAAATATTTGACCAAGTCAAAATATCAAAAACTAACCATACCTTATTTCTCCTTTCAATACAATTTTTATAAACTTTTTTTTAACAAAAATATCTAACTCCCTTGGCACACCTTATTACTCCTCTTATAAACTCTAAGCACTCAAAAATCAACACCAAAAATAATACTATGCATACCCTTTTATCTCCCTTTGTATAACTCACAAAAACCTTATAATATACAATTTCCACTTTATATAACCTTTAAGAAATTAAAAATTTTATTTTTACAATTTTTGGAACCTTGCAATTATGAGTGCATACCTTATATAGTCCACCAAAAGTACTTCGATGGGTTTCAAACATGCAACTCCTTCCTATTGAGCGCCTTTGCAAAGTGTGCACCCACCACGTGGGCTACATACCTCCATGAAAATGGAAAGGTAAGCACCTTCCCTTTTTCCTTCACCGACCGTGTAGACTTCAACGAAAACTTCCTTTGCTTAGAAAAAATACAGACAACAAGATTTGATCCCTCAACCTTGCACCAACCAATGTCTTAGTGTAGCCTTTGGCTACCAGTCGCACTACCTAGCACCTTGCAATGTGAAGTGGGCTCCCCTCTTCCTTGTCTTCTTCCCTACCTCTTAAATTCTTTTAACACATGTAATTATTCCTCTTAGCCTTATGCATGATTTTCGAATAAATCAAATGGATCGCATGAGTAGTATTTGGTATAAAGTTTTTCCCTTCTTATATGCAATGTGCCATGTGCTAAAGACATCGACGTTTGAGTAATTAGTTTAATTTCAAATTAATTAAAACTTTGTGGCCTCATAACCCTAACCTTTAGGGTTTATTAAATTAAACAATAAATTAATTAATAATTGAATTACAATTAAATTATAATTAACTTAATAACACTTAGAGTTAATCAAATTAAATTGCAAATTAATTTATAATGGAATTATTATAATTAATTTAAATATCTAGGTCTTGACCTTAGAACTTTTAATATTATAATAAAATATTATAATATTATTTTCCTTGGGTCTTATTTTTTCCCTTTAGACCTCATATGACCACCTAGAAGCAATATTTCTTTTACACTTGATTACAAAACCTGAAACTGATGTTGCTCACTGAAATTGATGATTACTGATCCTAACTTCTTGACATCAATGACAAAAAAACCTACTCATATTTCCAACATATTCACACCCCTAATTTAATACCCCTCACTTCACATCCATTTTCTCATACACCTCACTTCATACCCATTTCTTCATACCCCTTTCTTCATATCGCTAACTTCATACCCCTTTCTTCATAACCCCTAAATTCATACCCCTAAGTTCATACCCCTTTCTTCATACCCCTTTATTCATACTCCTAATTTCATACCCCTAATTTCATACCCCTTTCTTCATGCCCCTCACTAAATATCCCTCACTTCATACCCCTAAGTAATTGAATACTTACAAAAACCACTTCTTTAATCAATTAATGTCTCATATCCCTTTCTTGATACCCCTCAATTCATACCCCTTTCATCATACCCCTCACCTCATACCCATTTCTTCATACCCCTAACTAATTGAATATTTACAAAAGCCACTTCTTTAATCAATTATTGTCTCATACCCCTCACTTCATACCCCTAACTTTATTAACTTCATACTTATTTCTTCATACCCCTATCTTCATACCCCTATCTTAATACCCCAAACTTCATACCCCTAATTAATTAAATACTTACAAAAACCACTTATTTAATCAATTAATGTCTCATACCCCTCACTTCATACCTCTATCTTCATTCACTTTATACCCTTTTCTTTATACCCCTAACTTTATACTAACTTTATACCCCTCACTTCATACCCCTGACTTCATACCCCTTACGCCATACCCATTTCTTCATACCCCTAACTTCATACCCCTTTATTCATACCCCTTTTTTCATACCCCTCACTTCATACCCCTAAGTAATTAAATACTTACAAAAACCACTTATTTAATCAATTAATGTCTCATATCCCTTTCTTCATACCCCTCACTTCATACCCCTTTCTTCATACCCTTCACTTCATATCCATAACTTCATGTCCCTAACTAATTGAATTCTTATAAAATTACTTCTTTAACTAAACCCTAACCCCTAAATCCTAAATCCTAAACCCTAAATTTAGGGGTATGAGACATTAATAGATTAGAGAAGCAATTTTTGTAAGTATTCAATTAGTTAGGGGTATGAAGTGAGGGGTATGAATTTAGGGGTATGAAGTTAGAGGTATGAGACATTAATTTATTAAAAATAAAATAAAAAAATAAAAAACTTTTTTGATCCATTAATGTCTCATACCCCTAATTTCATACCCCTAACTTCATACTCCTCAATTCAAACCCCTTTCTTCATATCCCCCACTTCATACCCATTTCTTCATACCCCTCTCTTAGTATCCCTCACTTTAATCAATTAATATCTCATACCCCTAACTTCATACCCCTTACGTGACACCCCTTTCTTCATACCCTTCACTTCATACCCCTTTCTTCATAAAAATTTCTTCATACCCTTAACTTCATACCCCTTTCTTCATACCTCTTTCTTCATACCCCTAAATCATACCCCTAACTTCATACCCCTTTATTCATACCCCTTACTAAATACTTCTCATTCTATACCCTTGAGTAATTGAATACTTTAAAAAACCACTTCTTTAATCAATTAATGTCTCATATGTGTTTCTTCATACCTCTCACTTCATACCACTTTCTTCATACCCATAACTAATTGAATACTTACAAAACCATTTCTTTAATCAATTAAGTTCTTATACCCCTAATTTCATTCACTTCATAACCCTAACTTCATACCCCTTCTTCATACCCCTAACTTCATACCCTTTTATTCATACCCCCTAACTTCATACCCCTTTATTCATACCCCTATCTTAGTACCCCTCACTAAATACCCCTCACTTCATACCCCTAATAAATTGAATACTTACAAAAACCACTTCTTTAATCAATTAATGTCATATATAGCTTTCTTCATACCCCTTTCTTCATACCTCTAACTAATTGAATACTTAAAAAAACCACTTCTTTAAACAATTAAGGTCTCATACCCCTCACTTTATACCACTTATTTAAACAATTAAGGTCTCATACCCCGAACTTTATACCCCTTCCTTCATACCCCTTTATTCATACCCCTTTATTCATATTTGTCACTAAATACCCCTCACTTCGTAACCCTAAGTAATTGAATACTTACAAAAACTACTTATTTAATCAATTAATGTCTCATATCCCTTTGTTCATACCTCTCACTTTATACCCCTTTATTCATATGCCTAACTAATTTAATACTTACAAGATATAGTTTAATCAATTAAGGTCTCATACCCCTCACTTTATACCTCAACTTTATTCGATTCATACCCCTTTCTTCATACCCCTAACTTCATACCTATTTCTTGATACCTCTAAATTCATACCCTTACCTTCATACCCCTCATTAAATACCCCTCACTTCATACCCCTAAGTAATTGAATACTTACTAAAACCACTTCTTTAATCAATTAATGTCTGATATTCCTTTCTTCATATCCCTCACTTCATACCACTTTCTTCATACCCATAACTTCATACCCCTTTCTTCATACCCCTAACTAATTTAATACTTACAAAAACCACTTTTTTAATCAATTAAGGTCTCATACCCCTCCCTTTATATCCCTAACTTAATTCACTTTATACCCCTTTCTTCAAACCCCTTACTGAACCCTAAACCCTAAATCCTGAAGTTATGGGTATGAGACATTAATTGATTAAAGAAGTAATTTTTGTAAGTACTCATTTTTTATGGGTATGAAGTGAGGGGTATGATGTTAGGGGTATGAGACATTAATTGATTAATGAATTAGTTTTATTAGTACTCAATTAGTGAGAGGTATGAAGTGAGGTGTATGAAGTGATGGGTATGGAGAAAGGGGTATAGAGAAATGGGTATGAAGTTAGGGATTTGAATAAAGGGGTACAAAGTTATGGGTGTGATGTGAGGGGTATGAAGAAACATTAATTTTTTTTTTGAAAAAAACATTGATTTTTTGGATCTTCTAAAGTTTTAGAAAAAAATTATTATCTAACGTTTTGATTTTTTTGGTTTCTTTTCTAACATCATACCCCTAAATTCATACCCATTTCTTCATACCCCTAACTTCATACCCCTTTCTTCATATCCTTCTCTTCATACCCCTAACTTTAATCAATTAATATCTCATAACCCTAACTTCATACCCCTCAATTCATACCCCTCACTTCATACCCCTTTCTTCATATCCCTCTCTTCATACCCCTAATTTTAATAAATTAAGGTTGCATACCCCTAAATTCATACCCCTCACTTCACACCCATTTATTCATAACCCTCACTTCATACCCATTTCTTCATACACATTTATTCATACCCCTCACTTCATACCCCTAACTTCATTCAATTCATTCCCCTTTATTCATACCCCTAACTTCATACCCATTTCTTCATACTCATAAATCCATAACCCTAACTTCATACCCCTAATATCACAACTCTTTCTTCATACCCCTAAATTCATACCCCTATATTCATACCCCAAAGTAATTGACTACTTACAAAAACTACTTCTTTAATCAATTAATATCTCATATCCCTATCTTCATACCCTTCACTTCATACCCCTTATTTCATATCCCTTTCTTCATACCCCTTAGTTCATACCCGTTTATTCATACCCCTCACTTCATACCCATTTCTTCATACCCCTAACTAATTGAATACTTACAAAAAATACTTCTTTAATCAATTAAGATCTCATACACCTCACTTTATACCCCTAAATTCATTCACCTCATACCTCTTTCTTCATACCCCCTAACTTCATACCCCTTTCTTCATACCCATTTATTCATACCCATTTATTCATAACCTTTTATTCATACCCCTCACTAAATACCTCTAACTTTATACCCCTAAGTAATTGAATACTTATAAAAACCACTTCTTTAATCAATTAATGTCTCATATCCTTTTCTTTATAGCCCTCAATTTGTACCCCTTTATTCATATCCCTCACTTCATACCCATTTTTTAATACCCCTAATTAATTGAATACTTACAAAAACCACTTATTTAATCTAAGGTCTCATACCCCTCACTTAATACCTCTAACTTCATTCACTTCATACCCCTTTCTTCAAACCCCTAACTTCATTCCCCTTACTTCATACCATTTTCTTCATACCCCTAGCTTTATACCCCTAAATTCATACCTATTTCTTCATACCCCACACTAAATACCCCTCACTTCATACCTCTAAGTAATTGAATACTTACAAAAACTACTTATTTAATAAATTAATGTCTCATATCCCTTTCTTCATACCCCTCACTTCATACCCCTTTATTCATACCCCTAACTAATTGAATACTTACAAAAACTACTTTTTTAATCAATTAAGGTCTCATACCCTTCACTTCATACCCCTAAATTCATTCACTTTATACCCATTTCTTCATACCCCTAACTTCATACGCCTTAATTTATACCCCTAACTTCGTTCACTTTATACCCCTCTCTTCATACCCCTAACTTCATACCCCTTACTTCATACCCCTCACTTCAATTAAGGTTTTTGTAAGTATTCAATTAGTTAGGGGTATGAATAAAGGGGTATGAAGAAATGGGTATGAAGTTAGGGATATGAAGAAAGGGGTATGAAGAAAGGGACATGAAGTTAGGGGTCTAAATAAAGGGGTATGAAGTGAGGGGTATGAAGAAAGAGATATGAGACATTAATTTATTAAAGAAGTGGTTTTTGTAAGTATTCAATTACTTAGGGGTATGAAGTGAGGTGTATTTAGTGAGTGGTATGAAAAACGGGTTTAAATAAAGAGGTATGAAGTTAGGGGTTTTAATTTGGAGGTATGAAGAAAGAGATATGAAATTAAGGGGTATGAATAAATGGGTATGAAGTGATTGAAATAAGGGGTATGAGACCTTAATTTATTAAATAAGTGGTATGAAGTGACGGGTATGAAGAAAGGGGTGTGAATGAGAGGTATGAAGAAAGGTATATGTGACATTAATTTATTAAAGAAGTGATTTTTGTAAGTATTCATTTACTTAGGGGTATGAAGTGAGGGGTATTTAGTGAGGGATATGAAGAAAAGGGTATGAAGTTAGGGTTATGAATTTAGGGGTATGAAGAAAGGGGTATGAAGTAAGGGGTATGAAGTTAGGGGTATGAAGAAAGGGGTATGAAGTGAATGAAGTTAGGGGTATGAAGTGAGGGGTATGATACCTTAATTGATTAAAGAAGTGGTTTTTGTAAGTATTTAATTAGTTAGGGGTATAAATAAAGGGATATTAAGTGAGGGGTATGAAGAAAGGGATATGAGATATTAATTGATCAAAGAAGTGGTTTTTGTAAGTATTCAATTACATAGGGATATGAAGTGACAGGTATTTAGTGAGGGGTATGAAGATAGGGGTTTGAATAAAGAGGTATGAAGTTAGGGGTATAAATTTAGGGGTAAGAAGAAAGGGGTATGAAGTTAGTGGTATGAAGTTATGGGGTATGAAGTGAATGAAGTTAGGGGAATGAAATGAGGGGTATGAGACCTTAATTGATTAATGAAGTGGTTTTCATAAGTATTAAATTAGTTAGGGATATGAAATGAGGGTTATGAGACCTTAATTGATTAATGAAGTGGTTTTCATAAGTATTCAATTAGTTAGGGCTATGAAGAAAGGGGTATTAAGTGAGATGTATGAATAAAGGGGTGTGAAGTGATGGGTATGAAGAAAGAGATATGAGACATTAATTGATTAAAAAAATGGTTTTTGTAAGTATTCAATTACTTAGGGTTTGAAGTGAGGGGTATGAATAAATGGGTATAAAGAAAGTTGTATGAATAAAAGCATATGAAGTTATGGGTATGAATTTAGGGGTATGAAGAAATGGGTATGAAGTTAGGGGTATGAATTTAGGGGTGTGAAGTTAAGGGTATGAAGAAAGGAATATGAAGTGAGAGGTATGAAGAAAGGAGTGTGAAGTTAAGGGTATGAGATGTTAATTAATTAAAGTTAGGGGTATGAAGAAAGGGGTATGAAGTGAGGGTTATGAAGAAAGTGGTATGAATTGAGAGGTATGAAGTTAGCGGTATGAAGTTAGGGGTATGAAGTGAGGGGTATGAAGTGAGGGGTATGCAATAAAGGGTATGAATATAGGGGTATGAGATCTTCAAATGATTAAATAAGTTTTTTTTTTTTAATTGTAAATTGTAATTAAAAAAAATTAGTAACTTTGAAATTTTAATTTTTAATTTAATTTTTTTTCTTATGAAATTTAAAATTTTAATTTTAATTTTAATTTTTTAACCTTAGAAAAAAAATCAAAACATTAGAAAATCATTTTTTTTCAAAAACTTTAGAAAATCCAAAAAAATCAATGTTTTTTTCAAAAAAAAATCAATGTTTCTTCATACCCCTCACTTCACACCCCTAACTTCATACATATTTCTTCATACCCCTAAATTAATATCCCTAACTTCATACCCCTCATTCCATACCCCTCACTTCATACCCTTGACTAATTGAATACTTACAAAAACCATTCTTTAATCAATTAATGTCTCATACCCCTAACTTCATTCCCCTCACTTCATACCCCTAACTAATTGAATACTTACAAAAATTACTTATTTAATTAATTAATGTCTCATACCCCTAACTTTAGGTTTTAGGGTTTAGGATTTAGTTAAAGAAGTGGTTTTTGTAAGTATTGAATTAGTTAGGGTTATGAGATATTAATTGATTAAATAAGTGGTTTTATAAAGTATTTAATTAATTAGGGGTATGAAGAAGCAGGTATTAAGTGAATGAATTTAGGGGTATGAAGTGAGGGGTATGAGATCTTAATTGATTAAAGAAGTGTTTTTTATAATTTTAATTTTTTTAAATTGTAAACTTTAATTAAAAATATATAGGAATTTTAAAATTTTACTTTTAAATTTTTTTTTATTTTTTTCTTAGGAACTTTAAAATTTTAATTTTGCCTCAGGGCCCACCGGTGCAGCGGCATTCAGTTTCAGCATTGTTGAAAGTTGCGCTTTCTGGTTTTTGGTGGCTTCACGCCAAGTTTTGAGGTTATGCGTCCTAGTCCATTTTTTGTAGTCACCATGGCCCAAGGCCCCGGACCTTTGCCCTCGAGCGTCACCCTAGTTTTTATTCATTTTTTCCAGCGGGGTTTGGGATCCTTTTCTAAAAAACCCACTGTAAATACATCGTTACTTATCAAACCAAAAAAAAAAAATTAATTTTAATTTTTTAACCTTAGAAAAAAAAACAAAGAAAAAATCAAAACATTAGAAAATAAAAAAAAATTCAAAAACTTTAGAAAGTCCAAAGAAATAAATGTTTTTTCATTAAAAAAAATCAATGTTTCTTCATACCCCTCACTACACACCCCTAAATTCATACCCCTTTCTTCACACCCCTAAATTTATACCCCTTTCTTCATACCCCTCACTTTATACCCCTCACTATTTGAATACTTACAAAAACCATTTATTTAATCAATCAATGTCTCATACCCCTAACTTCATATCCCTCACTTCATACCCCTAACTAATTGAATACTTACAAAAATCATTTCTTTAATCAATTAATTTATCATACCCTAATGTCTTTAATAAATTCAATATTTAGGATTTAGATTTTAGGGTTTAGGGTTTAGTTAAAGAAGTGGTTTTTGTAAGTATTCAATTAGTTAGGGGTATAAAGTTAGAGGTATGAAACATTAATTGATTAAATAAGTGGTTTTTGTAAGTGTTTAATTAGTTAGGGGTATGAAGTTACAGATATGAAGTGAGGGGTATGAAGTAAGGGATATGAATTTGGGGATATGAAGAAAGGGGTATGAAGTGAATGAAGTTACGGGTATGAAGTGAGGGGTATAAGACCTTGATTGATTAAATAAGTGGTTTTTATAAGTATTATATTAGTTAGGGTATGAAGAAAGAGGTATGAAGTGAGGGGTATAAAGAAAGAGGTATTAACTAAGGGGTATGAAGAAAAATATATGAGACATTAGTTGATTAAATAAGTTTTTTTTGTAATTATTCAAGTACTTAGGGGTATGAAGTGAGAGGTATTTAGTGAGGGGTATGAAGAACGGTATATGAAGAAAGGGGTATGAATTTAGAGGTATGAATTTAGATGTATGAAGAAATGGGTATGAAGTTAGGGGTATAAATAAAAGGGTATGAAGAAAAGGGTATGAAGAAAGGGGTATGAAGTTAGGGGTATGAACAAAGGGATATGAAGAAAGGGGTATGAAGTGAGAGGCATGAAATGAGGGGTGTGAAGTGAGGGGTATGAAGTTAGGGATATGAAGTAAAATTTAGGTGTATGAAGTGAGGGGTATGAGACCTTAATTGATTAAATAAGTGGTTTTTGTAAGTATTCAATTAATTAGGGGTATGAAGTGAGGGGTATGAAGAAATACGTATGAAGTGAGGGGTAGGAAGAAAGGGATATGAAGTGATGGATATGAATAAAGGGATATAATATGTTAATTGATTAAAGAAGTGGTTTTTGTACGTATTCAATTACTTAGGGGTATGAAGTGAGGGGTATTTATTGAGTGGTATGAATAAATGGGTATGAATAAAGAGGTATGAAGTTAGGGGTTTAAATTTAGATGTATGAAGAAAGGGGTATGAAGTTAGGGGTATGAAGTTGGTGGTATGAATAAAGGGGTATGAAGTGAATAAAGTTAGGGGTATGAAGTTATGGATATGAAGTAAGGGGTATCAAGTAAGGGATATGAATTTAGGGGTATAAAAAAAGAGGTATGAAGTGAATGAGGTTAGGAGTATGAAGTGAGGGGTATGGGACCTTGATTGATTAAAGAAGTGGTTTTTGTAAGTATTTGATTAGTTAGGGTATGAATAAAGTGGAATGAAGTGAGAGGTATGAAGAAAGAGGTGTTAACTAAGGGGTATGAAGAAAAAGATATGAGATATTAATTGATTAAGGAATTTCTTTTTGTAATTATTCAAGTACTTAGGGGTATGAAGTGAGAGGTATTGAGTGAGGGATATGAAGAAATACATATGAATATAGGGGTATGAATAAAGGAGTATGAATTTTGAGGTATGAATTTAGGGGTATGAAGAAAGGGGTATGAAGTTAGGGGTATGAACAAAGTGGTATGAAGTTATGGGTATGAACAAAGGGATATGAAGAAAGGGGTATGAAGTTAGGGGTATGAAGTGAGGGGTGTGAAGTGAGGGGTCTGAAGTTATGGGTATGAAGTAAAAATTAGGTGTATAAAAAAATGGGTATGAGACCTTAATTGATTAAAGAAGTGGTTTTTGTAAGTATCCAATTAGTTAGGGGTATGAAGAAAGGGGTATGAAGTGAGGGGTATGAAGAAAGGGGTATGAGACATTAATTGATTAAAGAAGTGGTTTTATAAGTATTCAATTACTTAAAGGTATGAAGTGATGGGTATTTAGTGAGTGGTATGAAGAAATGGGTATGAATAAATGGGTATGAAGTTAGGGGTTTTAATTTAGAGGTATGAAGAAAGGGGTATAAATTTAGGGGTATGAAGTTAGGGGGTATGAATAAAGGGATATGAAGTGAATGAAGTGGGGGTAATGAGATCTTAATTTATTAAAGAAGTGGTATGAAGTGAGGGGTATGAAGTGAGGGGTATGAAGTGAGAGGTATGAAGATAGGTATATGAGACATTAATTGATTAAAGAAATGATTTTTATAAGTATTAAATTACTTAGGGGTATGAAGTAAGGGGTATTTAGTGAGGGATATGAAAAAAGGGGTATGAATAAAAGGGTATGAAGTTAGGGTTATGAATTTAAGGGTATGAAGAAAGGGGTGTGAAGTAAGGGTTATGAAGTTAGGGGTATGAATAAAGGGGTATGAAGTGAATGAATTTAAGGGTATGAAGTGAGGGGTATGAGACCTTAATTGATTAAAGAAGTTGTTTTTGTAAGTATTCAATTAGTTAGGGGTATGAATAAATGGGTATGAAGTGAGGGGTATGAAGAAAGGGATATGAGACATTTATTGATAAAAGAAGTAGTTTTTGTAAGTATTCAATTACATAGGGATATTAAGTGAGGGGTATTTAGTGATGGGTATGAAGATAGGGGTATGAATAAAGGGCTATGAAGTTAGGGGTATTAATTTAGGGGTAAGAAGAAAGGGGTATGAAGTTATGGGGTATGAAGAAAGGGGTTTGAAGTTAATGAAGTTAAGGGTATGAAATGAGGGGTATGAGACCTTAATTGATTAATGAAGTGGTTTTCATAAGTATTCAATTAGTTAGGGCTATGAAGAAAGGGGTATGAAGTGATATGTATTAAGAAAGGGGTATGAATTGAGGGGTATGAAGAAAGAGATATGAGACATTAATTGATTAAAAAAGTGGTTTTTGTAAGTATTCTATTACTTAGGGGTTTGAAGTGAGGGGTATGAATAAAGGGGTACAAAGAAATTTGTATGAATAAAAGGATATGAAGTTATGGGTATGAATTTTAGGGTATGAATTTTGGGGTATGAAGAAATGGGTATGAAGTTAGGGGTATGAAGTTAAGGGTATGAAGAAATGGGTATGAAGTGAGAGGTATGAATAAAGGAGAGTGAAGTTAGGGGTATGAGACGTTAATTAATTAAAGTTAGGGGTATGAAGAAAGGGTATGAAGTGAGGGTTATGAAGAAAGTGGTATGAATATAGGGGTATGAAGTTAGCAGTATGAAGTTAGGGGTATGAAGTGAGGGGTATGAAGTGAGGGGTATGCAATGAAGGGTATGAAAATAGGGGTATGAGACCTTAAAATGATTAAAGAAGTTTTTTTTAATTGTAAACTATAATTAAAAAAAATTAGGAACTTTGAAATTTTAATTTTAAATTTAATTTTTTTCTTATGAACTTTAAAATTTTAATTTTAATTTTTTAACCTTAGAAAAAAACAAAAAATCAAAACGTTAGAAAATAATTTTTTTTTCAAAAACTTTAGAAAATCCAAAAACTAAATTTTTTTTTCAAAAAAAAGTCAATGTTTCTTCAAACCCGTCACTTCACACTCCTAACTTCAAACCACTTTATTCATACCCCTAAATTCATATCCCTAACTTCATACCCCTAACTTCATACCCCTCATTTCATACCCCTCACTTCATACCCTTGACTAATTGAATACTTACAAAAACAAATTCTTTAACCAATTAATGTCTCATACCCCTAACTTCATTCTCCTCACTTCATACCCCTAACTAATTAAATACTTTAAAAAATCACCTCTTCAATTAATTAATGTCTCATACCCCTAACTTTAGCGTTTAGGGTTTAGAATTTATTTTTAGAAGAGGTTTTTGTAAGTATTGAATTAGTTAGGGGTATGAGATATTAATTGATTAAATAAGTGTTTTTTTAAAGTATTTAATTAGTTATGGGTATAAAGAAGTGGGTATTAAGAAAATGAAGTTAGGGATATAAAGTGAGGGGTGTGAGACCTTAATTGATTAAAGAAGTAGTTTTTGTAAGTATTCAATTAGTTAGAGGTATGAATAAAGGGGTATGAAGAAAGGGATATGAGACATTTATTGATTAAAGAAGTGATTTTTCTAAGTATTCAATTACTTATGGGTATGAAGTGAGGGGTATTTAGTGAGGGGTATGAAGTTAGGGATATGAATTTAGGTGTATGAAGAAATAGGCATGAAGTAAGGGGTATGATGTTATGGGTATGAAGAAAGGGGTATGAAGTGAATAAATTTAGGGGTGTAAAGTGAGGGGTATGATACCTTAATTGATTAAAGAAGTGGTTTTTGTAAGTATTCAATTAGTTAGGGTTATGAAAAAAGGTGTATGAAGTGAGGGGTATGAAGAAATGGATATGAGACATTAATTGATTAAAGAAGTGGTTTTTGTAAGTATTCAATTACTTAGGGGTACAAAGTGAGGGGTATAAATTTAGGGGTATGAAGTGAAGGGTATGAGACCTTAATTGATTAAATAACTAGTTTTTGTAAGTATTAAATTATTTAGGGATATGAAGAAAGGGGTATGAAGTGAGGAGTATGAAGAAAGGGATATAAGACATTAATTGATTAAACAAGTGGTTTTTGTAAGTATTTAATTACTTAGGGATATGAAGTGAGGGTTATTTTTTTAGGGATATGAAGAAAGGGGTATGAATAAAGAGGTATGAAGTTAGGGGTATGAATTTAGGGGCATGAAGAAATGGATATTAAGTTAGAGGTATGAAGATAGGAGGTATGAAGAAAGGGGTATGAAGAAAGGGGCATGAGGTTAGGGGTATGAAGTTAGGGGTATGAAGAAAGAGGTATGAAATGAGGGTTATGAAGAAAGGGGTGTGAAGTGAGGGGTATGAATTTATGGGTATGAGACCTTAATTGACTAAAGTTAGGGGTATGAAGAGAGGGGTATGAAGAAAGGGGTATGAAGTGAGGGGTATGAAGAAAAGGGGTTTGAATTGAGGGGTATGAAGTTTAAATTTAGGGATATGAAGTGAGGGGTATGAATTTAGGGGTATGAGACCTTAATTGATTAAAAAAGTGTTGTTTTTTTTTAATTTTTTTAAATTGTAAATTTTAATTTAAAAAAATTAGGAACTTTTAACTTTTTTTTTTCTTTTTTTTCTTAGGAAATTTCAAATTTTAATGTTTTATCCCTAGAAAAAGAAAACAAAATAATTAAAACATTAGAAAATAAAAAATTTCTCAAAAACTTTAGAAAATCCAAAAAAAACATTTTGTTTTAAATCAATGTTTCTTCATAACCATCACTTCACACCCTTAAATTCATACACCTTTATTCATACCCCTAACTTCACACCCCTTTTTTCATACCACTCACTTCATACCCCTCACTAATTGAATACTTAAAAAAACCATTTCTTTAATCAATTAATGTCTCATACCCCTAACTAATTGAATACTTACAAAAACCACTTCTTTAATCAATTAATGTCTCATACCCCTATCTTCAATATTTAGGGTTTAGGGTTTAGTTAAATAAGTGATTTTTGTAAGTATTCTATTAGTTAGGGTTATGAAGTTAGGGGTATGAGACATTAATTGATTAAAAAAGTGTTTTTTGTAAGTATTTAATTAGTTAGGGGTATGAAGTTAGGGATATGAAGAAAGGGGTATGAAGTGAATGAAGTTAGGGGTATGAGACCTTAATTGATTAAAAAGGTTATTTTTATAAGTATTTAATTAGTTAAGGGTATGAAGAAATATGAATGAAGTGAGGGGTATGAAGAAAGGGGTATGAAGTGAGAGGTATGAAGAAAGGGATATGATACATTAATTGATTAAAGAAGTGGTTTTTGTAAGTATTCAATTATGAAGGAGTATGAAGTGATGGATATTTAGTGAGGGGTATGAAAAAGAGGTATGAATAAAGGGGTATAAAGTTATGGGTATGAATTTAGGGGTATGAAGTAAGGTGTATGAAGTTAGGGATATGAAGAAAGGGGTATGAAGTGAATGAATTTAGGGGTATGAAGTAAGAGGTATGAGACCTTAATTTATTAAAGAAGTGGTTTTTGTAAGTATTCAATTAGTTAGGGGTATTAAGAAATGTGTATGAAGTGAGGGGTATGAAGAAAGGGATATGAGACATTAATTGATTAAAGACATGATTTTTGTAAGTATTCAATTACTTAGGGGTATAAAGTGAGGGGTATGAATAAAGGGGTATAAATAAAGAGGTATGAAGTTAGGGGAATGAAGTTAATGGGTATGAAGAAAAGCGCATAAAGTGAATGAAGTTAGGGATATAAAGTGAGGGGTTTGAGACGTTAATTGATTAAAGAAGTGGTTTTTGTAAGTATTGAATTAGTTAGAGGTATGAAGTGAGGGGTATGAAGAAAGGGATATGAGATATTAATTGATTAAATAAATGGTTTTTGTAAGTATTCAATTACTTATGAGTATGAATTGAGGGGTATTTAGTGAGGGGTATGAAGAAATGGATATGAAAAATAGGGTATGAATAAATGGGTATGAAGTTAAGGTTATGAATTCAGGGGGTATGAAGAAATGGGTATAAAGAAAGAGGTATGAATTTAAGGGTATGAAGAAAGAGGTATGATGAAATTGGTATGAATAAAAGGGTGTGAAGTGAGGGGTTTTAAGTTAGGGGTATGAACCCTTAATTGATTAAAGTTAGGGGTATGAAGAAAGGGGTATGAAGTTATGGGTATGAAGAAAGGGGTATGAATTGAGGGGTATGAAGTTAGGGGTATGAAGTGAGAGGTATGAAGTTAGGGGTATGAGACCTTAATTGATTAAAGAAGTTTTTTATTAATTTTATTTTTTTAATTGTAAACTTTAATTTAAAAAAAAAATTAAGAACTTTATTTTTTTTTTGATTGATAATAGAAGGATTTTTAAAAGGGTCCCCATACCTATTACAAGTAGGGTTTTTAAAGGCACTCCCAAACCTTAGATCCAACAATAAGACATAAATAAATACTAAATTGGATTCCATGAATCAAACCCAAAAATCTAATGAAATAGCCTCCTAGAAAATAAGTCGTATATTTTTATCAAACAAATACACGAGATTGTCCCATGGTCAAACCACTATGTGCTTTGAATCTAAATAAATAGAGAAAAATAGAAGAATAATAAATATGCTATAGTTAAAAAAAAAAATAGCCCAAACTGAAGCATTTACCACCTATCAAGAAAAGAGAATAGAGGAATATTGTCATCATAAAAAAATCTATCCAACAAAGCACATAATAGGAGAACCCCTCATGAGAATAATCGGTTTAAGAAAAAAACATTATAAATACTGGCCAAAAATATCCATAGCATAAAAACTATCCAAGAAATCTACACAAGAACTTCTATGAAACCTATAAATATCACTAGAGCCAACCAAAAAATTTTCAAGAACAACCACTCTCATGTATAAGAAAAAGAAGAAAGTTTCAAGAACAACCACTCTTAGGTACAAGAAAAAAGAGATAGCAACATTCCACATTGCACCTGAGAGAGAGAAGGGTAGGATCCCAAAAAATAAGCCTTAGAACCTTGGGATCAAACACACCACCACTAATGTAATTGGAGAAAGAGATATTTGTAGACCACCAAAGCTAGGAAAACCACCAGAGACATGGGGCTAAAAGCCAAAATCCATCACAACATAACAAACCACTTTAACCCTAACTAGTTTGGATTGGTATTTGGCTCTGTCTCCTTGGAACAACCAGATACAGTAAGAAATTATCGAACCCAAAAGAAAGTAGCACAAATCAACCATGAACCCACTATTGGTAGAGAACCCTAGCAATAGAACCATCCAAGCACCATCCAACCAAAGCATCCAATCCATTAAAGATAAAGGTAGCCAAGGGACCACCATCATATTTTTGTAGTCAAACACTATACTAAGCTCACCCTAATGGGTTTGGGTCGATAGATGGTCCATGCCTCTCCATGGAAAGCCAAAAAAACATGAAACTACCAAACCTAGAATAAATGTTGCACAATCCAACCAAGTCCCCAAAACTAGCAAACAACCCAAGAAACGTAGCCACCCAACACACCCACCAACTAGAGCGAGAGCCAGCTAAGGGGTCAATAGCCAAAATTTTCCACTACATTATAATGACCCAGAATCACCTCTACAGATTTGGATCAACATTCGGCCCTATGCCCTAGATAAGAGTGATAATGCCTGACCCATAAAAGAGTAGAACATACAAATAAGACCCCTAGAAAGCAAAACACCATGGTCATGAACCACAATAGAGAAACTAAGCATGCCTAGTAGCCAAATCTAGAATGGGAGAAAGGAGACCTCCCACTCAAAGGGTTTTAGAGCATCAAAGCCAGAGCGGGAGTGAAACCCTCATGAAGGAAGCCCTCATGGAGGAAACCCTCATGGGCCCCCTAAAATTTAAAATTTTAATTTTAAATTTAATTCTTTTCTTAGGAACTTTAAAATTTTAATTTTAATTCTAATTTTTTAATCGTAGAAAAAAAACAAAAAAAAAAATCAAAGTGTTGGAAAATCAAAAAAATTCCAAAAACTTTAGAAAATCCAAAAAAATCAATGTTTTTTCATACTCCTCACTTCACACCCCTAACTTCATACCCTTAACTTCACTAATTGAATACTTACAAAAACTAATGCTTTAATCAATTAATGTCTCATTCCCCTAACTTCATAACCCTAACTTCATACCCCTCACTTCATACCCCTAACTAATTGAATACTTATAAAAACCACTTCTTTAATAAATTAATGTCTCATACCTCTAACTTAAATTAGTTAGGGGTATGAAGACAGGGGTATGAAGTGATGGGTATGAAGAAATGGATATGAGATATTAATTGATTAAAGAAGTGGTTTTTATAAGCATTCAATTACTTAGGGGTATGAAGGAAGGGGTATGAATAAATGGTTATGAAGAAATGGGTATGAAGAAAGGGGTATGAATAAAGGGGTATGAATTTATGGGTATGAAGTTAGGGGTATGAAGAAAGAGGTATGATGTGAATGAAGTTATGTGTATGAAGTGAGGGGTATGAGACCTTAATTGATTAAAAATATGGTTTTTGTAGGTATTCAATTAGGGGTACGAAGTGAGGGGTATAAATAAAGGGGTATGAAGTGAGGAGTATGAAGAAATGGATATGAGACATTAATTGATTAAAGAAGTGGTTTTTATAATTATTTAATTACTTAGGGGTATAAAGTGAGAGGTATTTAGTGAGGGGTATGAGGAAAGGGGTATGAAAAAAGGGGTATGAATTTAGGGGTATGAATAAAGGGTTATTAAGTTAGGGGGATGAAGTTAGGGGGTATGAAGTGAATGAAGTTAGGGGTATAAGACCTTAATTTATTAAAGAAGTGGTTTTTATAAGTATTCAATTAGTTAGGTGTATGAAGGGTTATGAAGTGAGGGGTATGAAGAAAGGGATATGAGACATTAATTGATTAAAGAAGTAGTTTTTGTAAGTATTCAATTACTAAGGGGTATGAAGTGAGGGGTATTTAGTGAGTAGTATGAAGAAAGGGGTATGAATAAAGGGGTATGAAGAAAGGGGTATAACATTAGGGGTATGAAGTTAGGGGGTATGAAGAAATGGGTATGAAGTTAGGGGTATGAAGTTAGGGGTATGAAGAAAGGGGTATGAAGTGAGGGGTATGAAGAAAGGGATATGAGACCTTAATTGATTAACGTTAGGGGTATGAAGAGAGGGGTATGAAGAAAGGGGTATTAAGTGAGGGGTATGAATTGAGGGGTATGAAGTTAAGGGTATGACGTTAGGGGTGTGAAAGGAGGGGTATGAAGTTAGGGGTATGAGACCTTAATTGATTAAAGAAGTGTTTTTTTTTGTTAATTTAAAATTTTTTAATGGTAAAATTTAATTAAAAAAAATTAGGAACTTTATTTAACTTTAATTTTTTTTCCATAGGAACTTTAGAACTTTAAATTTTCAACCTTAGAAAAAAAATCAAAACATTATAAAATAAAAAAATAAAAAAAATAGAAAAAAAAAAAAAAATCAACGTTTTTTTTCAAAAAAAAAAATCAATGTTTCTTCATAACCCTCACTTCACACCCCTTTCTTCATACCCCTAACTTCATAGCCCTTTCTTCATACCCCTAACTTCATACCCCTCACTAATTTAATACTAACAAAAACCAATTCTTTAATCAATTAATGTGACATACCCCTAACTTCATACCCCTAACTTCATACCCTTAACTAATTAAAACTTACAAAACCACTTATTTGATTAATTAATGTCTCATACCCCTAACTTCAGGGTTTAAGATTTAGATTTTAGTTAAAGAAGTGGTTTTTGTAAGTATTCAATTAGTTAAGGGAATGAGACATTAATTTATCAAAGAAGTGGCTTTTGTAAGTATTTAATTAGTTAGGGGTATGAAGTTAGGCGTATCAAGTTAGGGGTATGAATTTTAGTGTATGAAGAAAGGGGTATGAAGTAAATGAAGTTAAGGGTATGAGACCTTAATTGATTAAAGAAGTGGTTTTTATAAGTATTCAATTAGTTAGGGATTTGAATAAAGGGTGTGAATTGATGGGTATGAAGAAATGGGTATGAAGTTAGGGGTGTTGGAGCCAAATTTGGCTCAACATCAAATACCCCTAAATTTAAATTTTTAATCTCGGAAGCCTTCGTCTAATTTTGTAATCTCTATTACTTTCACTTCTATGAAATTGGTTTTTAATTTTTGACTCTGATTAGCCATTTTTAAGCGATCATCTAAATAAAATTAAATCCATGATCTTAACCATTAAAATAATTATCTTTAACCATTGAAATAATTAGTCGTTAACCTTATCCAATTATTAAAGGGGTTATAATTTACAAATTAAAGATAACATCCACTAGAAGTCCCCCTAGGTCCTTAGTCCTTATAATAAATTGATCAAATCATGCGGGCCTAATCAAGAGTAAAATAAGCCTATGATTAAATTTAATCACGTGGTAAGTAAGGTTTATACATCCCTTTCTGTTAAAATTCAAATGAGTCTGAAGATCTAGATGGTAGTGCTTCATTCCCCGAGATCTGGATGGATGCACTCATATAAACAACCTGAAAGATAATTCAAAGAGGTTTGTGGTCAAAATGTATAACCTAAGGTCTTATGCAACTTAATCAATTAAAACTAAGGGTCATGCGCCCCCTTTGGGTAAACATTAAGCAAGTCAATAAATCTATATGGTTGCACTTGATCTAAGCCTAATCCGATGGATGCACACTCTTTTAAAAGTCAAAACATTAAACTTGAAGAGTCAACAATAGTCATATTACAAAGTATAAATTAATTAAACCTAAGTCATGCACCCCTTTAATTAAAAATTGGGTAAATTTAAAATATCCAAGGGTAGTGCTCGCTCTGTCCTGATCCAACTAACGCGTGCTCATCAAAGGTGATCAAGGTTAACTACGGGCTAGATTAAATCTTAATTCGAGGATCAATTAAAACTAAATCATGTTATAAAATCCGATAATTAAAAAATTGAGCACCTCTCAAGATCTGGATGGTAGCACCCAATTATGATGAAATCCAATGGTCACACGTCACTCATAATATCAAAGCTTTAACATTGAAGGGTTTAAGCACCAATAAATTAATTATAATTAAAGCACATCATAAGCATGATTAAAAATGGTCTTAACACATTGTTAATCATTCCCCCTTCACCTAATCAATGATTATCTAAAACTAAGCGTATGCACCCATTATTTAAATTTCATGCAGATTTGAAGAAGATCAATGACTGCACTCAATATGATATGAACCAATGGTTGTGCATGCAAAAATTCAATCAAAAATAAAAAGCACTTTGTAAGCAGTAAATAAAAAGGTTTGCATATTTATGGGATCCGACGGTGGTGCACACTCCAAATAAAATAAAAAAGTAGCACTTTTACAAAGTAATCATACATTGACAAGTCAAACATAAAGGATATAAAGTGCACATCTCCATCAGATCCAATGATAGTGCTTTATCCAACCCAAATTTGATTGTGGCGCTTTATCAAAGTGATCGAGGGTTTATTCACATCAGGTTTTTGGTGGATGATTAATTGAAGGTATTATTAAGAATAAGCTCAATAAATAATCCTTATTAGTGAGGGTATAATACGTTGTTAACCCTCCCCCTTTCATCCTGCTAACCTTTGTGTATATTTGCAATATCAGGTGGGCACGCACAACCATTATTTGATCTAATGGTGAGCGTGCGGGGAAATAATCAATTGTTAAATACCTATGTTTTAATGGAAAATTATTAAAGTTTTAATTTGCTTATTATCATGAGATTTTAATATACTCGTTAATAATACTGCATCAATAAGTATAGGGTTCTTTAACCTTAGGGTTAAGTATTTAGATCAAATTAGTGCTAACCCAAGGTGTTCAAAGTTAATCAAGCTGATTTGGCATGCATTTTTATATAATTGGATTAATGATCCTGCAGATTCCTAGATATCAACGATAATGTTGGGACAAATCAGATCTGGTGGTGGACGAACAAGAATATGCTTTTATTATAAATTATAATGATTTAATCAATAATTATTAAATTTTGTAATCACTGATCAACCAAATTAAATCAAGATTATGTGTTAATACTTTGGTTAATGAAAATAATGATTATTAATTTTTAGCCTAAGTATTTCTAATTGAATGGTTGCTAATCATGGTCTTGTTGGTCCAGCTTTCATGCACACCCCGGGAAAAAGGATGAAGCAAGGAAAGCTCCGGAGACACCCACGAGACGGATCCCACTCATCTTTAGGATCTAGCTGGTTATCCAAGGTGCGAGTTACGGTAGTTGGGTCGAATGGCAATTCACTCTTTTCCACTACTGGAATAGATTTCAATATGGACTGCTTTGTTACCTTACAGGGGGTTCCTGAACTTGTTCAGTAGTTGCAAAAGTTGTTGACAATCAGATTTAACTTGAATTCTTGATCTAGCTCTCATGGGTCAGCAGATTTAAATAAAAGGCAAATAAAGAAAATAAAAATGGATCATTAACGGTAAGCAAAGAGAGGGTAGGGTAAGGCAGAAAAGAGAAGCTTATCAAACATTAAACTGTAAAACTTAAAACTACCAATCTTATCTATGCTATCAGCTTCACAACAGAACAAATCAAAGAAGAAAGTGTCCAGCTACCTAAGATCACTTTCAACTAAGAGCACAAGGCAGAGTGAAACAGATCTAGCGTAAAATTATAAATCCAAGGGCAGCTGATTAAAATCGGTATCTTTCACCTGGCAACCTAGCTCGCACAAAGGAAGACAAGAGCAATTAGAACAAACTTACACCTGAAATTTGTAATTTCCCCTAGCGATAATAGAACAACCTGAATCCTAACAAAGATATTTAAACTTGACAATGGCAGATTTACAAAGATATATCTAACAAAATTTAAATGGAATGGATAACAAAAGAAAATACACTTATCACACTCTGCAAAAGATTAGGCTCCCGGCCATGCTATCACGTAAAAGCTAAAGCACATCAACTCCAAGTCCAGAAACAAAGGATTTCACTAAATTTGCAAGAAATTGCTTATAAGCCTTTTATTTCTAAGTCTCCGCCTCCCGCGATTACATTTAGAATTTGTATTTATAGACTCAGGACAGACCCTGATCTTTTCCAAAATATCTTGCTCAAACCCTAAATCTTATCGCACTTAAACCCTAGGACCCGGGTTTTACAATAAAAATCCATTTAAAAATCAAAGTCCGAATAGAACTTAACCCTTCGGAAAATCTGTGCAGTCAGCTGCCATAAATGGAGAAGATAAAATAAAATGCAACTTGCATTCATTCACAACCTGCAAATAAATGCTTTCATTAATTCTGCTGGTGAGCCGGATGAGTCACCACTTCTCCATCAATTCGATCTCCGCAAATCCATCCCGAAGTTGAAATGGTCTCCATGCTATCAAGTCTGCAATAAATTTGCTATTGAATGCTTTACCGGCTTCTTCTCTTCTAGCATGGCGGTCCTTGACTAAATCTGCACTTTATCTTTGCCTTTATGGTCTTTCCCGGTTGTCCCGCAAGTGCCAGGTGGAATCCTGCATGAAAGACAAAAAGATGCATTAGATTAGCATTTTAATTAAATCATAAGCTTAAAACATTAAAAATAGATTAAAAACCACAAAATAAGCTTGCATGTCTGCTTCTGTTTGTCCCATTCACGCTTTGACACGTGTCGCTACCCCAGGAAGCCTTCTGTTTCCCGCCGAAATGCACTTTCAGGTCAACTATGACTTTCTCTCTCCAGCGCATCGGCAACTTCCTCCCTCGTCGGCCGCGAAAACACGACATGTCGCGATTTCGCGACGTGTCGCGAAATCGCGACCCTCCTGGCCTCCGTACAGCCATCCCGATTTTCAGCCGCGATTCTAGAACACGTCGCGATATCACGACAGTTCCGTACCTGCATGCGTTGACCACGATTTTGGAATGTGTTTGCGACTTAGGCGATTTTTCATTCTGCAGCCCACTTTCTCTCTTCTGCGACGAAAATGCGACATGTCGCGATTTCGCGACATGTCGCAAAATCGCGCCCTCCGTACGCCTTGCTTCTCTCTCCCAAAATCGCCGCGATTTCGCGACATGTCGCGAAATCACGAACTTTCGTGCACTTAGCCGCATTTTGACTTACCCGTCGCGATATCGCGACATTTTCGAAAATGGAAGTGTCGCGATATCGCGACACTACCAAAAATGGAAAGTTTGATTTTTCAAATGAATTATGCAAATCGTTTTCTGGATTTTCTCGTACCGGTGCAAGATTTTGTTTGTGCATGAATGATTCTAGCATGTAAAAAGTCAATTCTTGGATAAAACAAACTAGAATGCAAGAAAAAGCACAACTTTAAAAAGGAGGCAAGCAAATTTGGATTTAAAACCTGAAAAGATCAAGAGGGTCCCTGCTGCAAAAAAATGAAAGTTCATAATTTTCTAAGGATGGAATCTCATTTTTCAGTGGGGGTGTGTTGCTTATCAACAGGTCTTTTTGACCTCGTGCATATGAGTAACTTAGCATACTTTTATGATGTCATTATATTAATAGTCATGCAGGTTTTGAGACATCAACGACAGTGCTCGAAGTAGATTAGATCTAACAGTGAGTATTACGATCGATGAACGAACCTTTAAAGGGTAAGTGTTATGATTAAAATACCTTAAGGGTTGATTAAACCATAATTAATTCTAATAATCAAATTTAGGCCAAGAGAACTAGTTACAGTATTTCTGCCCATGGACTAATCAATGTGCAGTTTGATAAATCTTGACGGGTGTGCACCTTCCTGAGCAGATCTAACAGCGAGCACACGGAGAGGTGATCGGTTTTTAATGATATATGTTTTTGTAAACATTATGAATATAGTTTTGAGCCTTGTATGGCCTAAGTCAAATTTAATTAAAATTAAAGAATTAAAAATATTATTCAATGATTAAAGTGCTTCTAATATGTTATCCACGAAGATAATGGAAACCAACTTTTAAGGGATAAATAATTTTTTTTACACAAAGACATTTAATTAAAAGGTTTAATTTATCTAAAATTTGAACATGAATTATTGAATTAATGATTGTTTTAATTTGACTTTCACCAAGTCCTAAATTACAGAAGATTTAAATGAATTAACTAAATCTAAAGTCTGAACATTAATTTTCATATATATGTGCAACATACTTTGAACTAACCCTCATGCAGGTTCACATGATCTAATGGAAGCACTCACCTCAAAGAAAAATATATGAATGCGTATTTTCAAATTGCAAAGAAAATAAGAGTGTTTATTTTAAGCATGTTTTCTAAGGTCAAAATAACATCAAATACATTTATTTGTTATACAATGAATGTTTCATCCTCATCTAATCCTCTTGCAAGTTTAAATTGTTAGACTTACAATGGCACTGAGAGGGGGGGTGAATCAGTGTAGCTATTTAAACTTAAATCTGCAACTCTTAAATCTGAAATAATGAAAGCTTAAAACCAGATAAAGCAAATATAACAAGAGAGCATCCCACAACACAAGATTTAACGAGGTTCACCAGTTTTGGCTACTCCTCAAAAATAGACTGCTTGGACTCCCATCCAAATCCAGCCTTTGCAAAGCACCAACTTTACAATCAATTTACCAGCACCCACTGGAAGGAGCACCAACCCCTAATTTATCTCGCACCAACAGAAAGGAGCACCAACCCCTAATTTACCAAAATCGACTGGAAGGAGCACCAACCCCTAATTTATCTACACCAACAGAAAGGAGCACCAACCCCTGATTCCAAGCACCAACTCAGAATTCTATTTTGAATCTTTTTGACATAAAAATGCCTTCGCTTTTACAAGACCCTCTCTGGTCTATTGCTCATTCAATCTCTGTTTCAATTCATGAAACACACCCACTCCAACTGTTCTGCTTACCGCACTCAATCTCTTCCCGCATGGAGCTCAACCTCACTACTTCACGCAAATCTCCTTTTATAACGATGTTCTGTTTCTATTCTTGACTTCCATATTCGCGCATGCAGCCTATTAAAATTCCCTTCTGCCACTTGTCAACTGTAATTGATTCTTTATGTAACTCCTTTTGTATATATAGAGTGGGCATTTCATCGAACACGTTACATGCAATATATACCTCTACCATGACTGTTCATCTTCTTGGTCATAACTATTCGTATTCTTTTTTGTGCATGCATGCATTTTTCAATTCTATTTCTATGACTGTTCGATTTCTTGTCCTTCGACTGTTCTTTAAAAAGTTGCATGATTTCTATCTGTAACTACCGCACTAACTTCAGTTAACTCTACTTATTTTTACTGCCTGATTTTCCTCTGCAACTGCCCCTGTAACTGTCATTCTACTTTCAGTTGACTGTTAGTAAGCGTGCTGTAGCGACCTGTCATGAAATCGTGACACTTCTGTCTCTTTGCACTCTTCTCGCCTTCTACCTGCGAAAACAAGACATGTCACGAAATCATGACATTTTTGGCCTCCTTGTCCACCTCTTCTCTTGCACCCATGAAAACTAGACATGTCATGAAATCGTGACACTTTTCGCTTCCTTGCACTTCTCTGCCTTTCGCCCACGAAAATGGAACATGTCACGAAATCGTGACACTTTCGCTGCCTTGTGCCTTTTCTGTCTTTGGCCAGTGAAAACACAACATGTCATGAAATCGTGACACTTTTTGCTTCCTTGCACTTCTCTGCCTTTCGCCCATGAAAATGGAACATGTCACGAAATCGTGACACTTTCGCTGCCTTGTGCCTTTTCTGTCTTTGGCCAGAAAATGGAACATGTCACGAAATCGTGACACTTTTCCTCCTTGGCGCTTTCTCTTCGAACCTGTCACGAAATCGTGACACTTTCTCTCCTTGGCGCTTTCTCTTCGAACCTGTCACGAAATCGTGACACTTTCTCTCCTTGGCACTTTCTCTTCGATCCTGTCATGAAATCGTGACACTTTCTCTCCTTGCCTTTCTCTGACTTCTAAATCGTGACACTTTCTCTCCTTGCAGCTTTTTTTCTGAACCTGTCATGAAATCATGATAGTTTTCTTTGCCTGTGCCTTCTCTCCAAACATGTCACGAAATCGTGACAATTTTCTTTGCTTGCGCCTTCTTTCCAAACATGTCATGAAATCGTGATAGTTTTCTTACTTGCCTTCTTTGCTTCCAACATGTCATGAAATCATGATATTTTTTCTACTTGCCTTCTTTGCTCCAACATGTCGTGAAATCGTGATAGTTTTTCAACTTGGCTTCTTTCCTCCAACATGTCATGAAATCATGACAATTTTCTTGTGCCTTCTCTCTCCTCGCCATGTCATGAAATCATGACAATTTTGCTTGCGCCTTCTCTCTCCTCGCCATGTCGTGAAATCATGACAATTTTCTTGCGCCTTCTCTCTCTCGCCATGTCATGAAATCATGACAATTTTGCTTGCGCCTTCTCTCTCCTCGCCATGTCGTGATATCATGACAATTTTGCTTGCGCCTTCTCTCTCCTCGCCATGTCGTAAAATTGAGAAAAAACATGTCGCGATATCACGACGATTTTCTTACTTGTCTTTTTCTTTGATTTTCTGAATCTGGGCCACTTCTGTCTTCTTGGAAATTCACTGTACATGTTCTGACTGACCTCTGAACTCCTGTCCACTGCATCAACTGATCTCTCTGTCTGTGTTGACAACAATGACAATACTTTGGCTGCACCTTGCACATCAATCTCCCCCTTTGGAATTGTTGGCAACACTCATGCAATCTCCTGTAATTCTTCTCCCCCTTTGACAATAATACCAAAGGGCTACTGCAGACTCCCCCTGAGTCCATGCACAACATTCTCAGGCAAAAAATTATTACAGTTAGCAAAAAGCATAAACATGAGCAATATGATAAACAGATGCATAAATGCTCCCCTTGAGAATTTGATCCCGATAGCTAGTCAATTCTTAGACTATTCTTGGGAATATGTGACCACTTCATTTCACTGTTTGACAACATCATGATAAGCATAATAGGCATTACTCAGATCTATCTTCAACTCGTGTTGGTCGCTGGATCTCTATCCATTGAGACTCGTTCTCTGTACTCGTCAATAGGCTCACACAGAACTCCGCTTAACAAGCTTACATAGAGCTTGTCCAAATCAGCTCACAAGTCCTCACTAGAACCTCGTCCAATTCAGCTCACAAGTCTTCACTAGAACTTGTCCAAATCAGCTCACAAGTTCATCAAGAAAAACTTGCTTAGCATGAACCCACAAAGAGAATTGTTAGAGACCCAATGTGATTCATCAACCTCATAGAAGCATAAAGAGAATTGTTAGAGACTCAATATGTTCTATACTTAACTCCCAATCTCAATCTCAGCTCAATCTCAATCTCAAAAGAATAAGATAGATGTAGTATGCTTTTCTCAAGAACATGAAACACAACCCAACAATTGCCAACCATGCAATAACTCATATAACAATGATACTCATGATCTTTCCACAACCAATATCTTTTCTCAACCATTTAGGGCTTTAACAACAATGCTTATAGACAAGGTTTAACCAACATCATTCAACTCAAGATTAACCTTGAAGCATTCAACCAATCACTGCATGAAAAGGAAACTAATAGACATCCTTTTCCTTCCAAAGGTATTTGAACAAAACAGCCACCAACATAAATCACCAATGCAAAGAATAACTTGCTCAAATCAATCTCAATGGAGTAAGCCCAAATCATGTATCAAGTAAAGTATTAACTTTATCAAAACAACCTCTATGAAAGCAACTCAACCATCAATCTCAAAATAGCCAACTAAGGGTTTCACCATCTCACTGCAAGTAGCAAGACTTACTAACATAAACCCTAGTGAAAAATGCTTCCTCTTTGTTTGAGGAAGAAGAGAATAGATCTTCAACCTGTTACCAACACCACCCTCAACTTTGCCACCAAGTTAGGGTTAGATCATAAAAGTAACCACAAAAATATTTATTCCTTAAAACACCTTATGACTCCAATCCTTAGAAGTCAACTATAAAAAGAAATATAAAGCATACAAACAATATATCCTTTTACACCTTACTCAAACTCATACTTCTGGACCGTTACCTCTAGCGTTGGAACCTCAATCAATGCGCAGTCATCAACTCTCGATATTCTGCTTCCTCAGGCAATATCTCGCATTCCTCAAATAATGCAAGACTTTCTTAGGTGCATAGGCATCTTGACCTCCTTGGCGCTTCACCACCTGGGCGCTATTCTCTCAATGTCTCTGCCTTGCATGTGCCACTTGGCACTCTTGACGAACTGGGTGCTAGTGCCACTGTTTGCTTTGACTCTGGCATCTCTTTGCTGCATGTTCTATCTCAGATAACGCCTATCAGCTGCTGCATCGAAACACAAGTACGCAGCTAGGGCACGCACGCATTCTTTCATCAAACCAAAAATCTGAACTGTTATGATCCGTAATTTTGAACAGTGGCAGAAGAATCATCAACAGAGCAACAATGACATAAGCAATACTACCAATGGTGACAACTCTCCATTTAATCACCACACTTCACGACACTTCAACAAACCACTACATAAACTGAAAAACACACTTTAACAGCAATACGACAATTTCCCGACCACTTGCCTTTCATCCTCAGAAAACCATACAAATACATAGGAGCATTAAAATAAGACTTTAATATTGCTCCCCCTGAGGATGTGCCAACTGGAGTTGCTTAGAGCAATGGAGGAGTAATCTCCTTCTGTCCAAGGAGACACGATTTCCTCTCTTCTTTCTTTCTCCAGTTTTTCTTGAACTTAGGCTGAGAATTTTCACCTGCATCCACATTTTGAACCTTTTCGTGAACCTGAACATTTCTCTTGGGTGGTTGTCTCTTGTGCATTCTTGATGGATAATTATTTTCCTATCTATGTTGCACTCTTTGTGTCTGATGGAATCTACGGTCTTGCCTTAGATTAGATGCAGAGGTGCTTGGACAAAACCTTGCTATGTGCCCATGACCATTACATTTAAAACATTGCACATGGTGTTCACTCAGAAGAGCAGATGTATTTCTACCAGCATAACTCCTTGATTTATTATTCAATCCATAAGTAAATTGCCTGGTGACCATAATGGCTGCATCTAAAACAATAACCGTTAAAAGCATTATTATGAGAAGAGTGAGAATGAGAGAACCTCTTTTGTGGTGTTTGCTTTGTTGTAGATCTTCTTTGATATTTTCTTCCTTTTGAAGATTCAGCTTCAGACTTTTCTTTCTTCTTTCCTTCATCAGTGAACTTCTTCTTCTGCATTTTTGGAAGATGATGGTTGTTCAGCTTCATATCCAAGACCAAGCTTAGTTGTGGAGCTTCTTTGTTGCTTTATCATTTTATCTAGCAACTCTGTGCTCTTCTCATATTTGAGATTTACATTGGCCTCTACTAGTTGTTTCTTCAATGAAACAATCTCTTCTTCTTGTTGGCAACAAACAATCTCTTTCTCATTGATTTGAGACCTGAGAATATCTTCAATCCTTTTGTACTGTTCTACTTGCAGCTTTAGATCAACAATAACTTTGTTAGATTCCTCTTCACTTGTGCTGCATACATAATTCTCATCATCCAGGTGTGTCTTCAAGGCTTCTTCTGATTTCTTGGCCTTTTGAACCTGTAAGAAGAGATCTTCAATCTCATCTCCATATTCTTCCAATTTCTTGGACAGTCTTTTGTTCTTTTTCTTTTCTATCCTCAATTCTTCAAGTGCAGCAATCAACTCACCTCTTAGATTTACTTCAGCCTCAGCCTCAAGGTTTCCATCACTTTCCTGTTCTTCTTCTGTATTTTCTTCTTCGAATGCCATGAACAGAGTTTCACCTGTTTCTTCTTCAGAATCCTCACCGGATCTGTCTTCAGAGGAGCTGACATTCTTGGATATGAAACTTTTCTTCTTGAAGTGGTTGTTTCTGAACTTCATCTTTTTCTTCCAGTCACTTCTTTCTCGATGCGATTCTTCATCACTTTCATTCTCCATATTTCATGGACATTTAGCTGCAACATGCCCAATGCCTCCATAGCTGAAACATTTAAATGGTAGCTTTCCTCTATATTTTCCTTGTCCCCTTTTTAGTTTTCGGACAAAGTTTGCTTCCATCTCATCGGATGTCTCTTCATCTTCGGATTCTTGTTTTGCTTTCGTATGTTTGTGGGCTTTAAACGTAGCTTCTCTGTCTGTGGGATCAGACTTTCCTATTCTCATCTCATACGTAGTCAACGAACCATGCATCTCATCCATACTAAACGTATTTAGATCTTTGGCTTCTTCTATAGCTGATACTTTAGAATCAAATCTTTTGGGAAGAGATCTTAATACCTTTTTTACGATTGTAGGGTCTTCGATTTTCTCGTCGAGTCCTCTAATGGCATTAATGACTTCATTTACTCTCAACATATATGCCGCTATGTTCTCATCGTCATTCATCTTTAACGCTTCGTACTGAGTTCGATGAGTTTGCAACTTGGCCTCCTTGATCTTATCGTCTCCTTCATGAATGCTCTTCAATTTGTCCCAAATTTCTTTTGCAGTTTTATAGCTCATGATCTTTACCAGTTCACTGTTTGCTACACCGCACATTATAGCATTCTTTGCCTTTGAGTCATTCTCAAATAGTTTCTTACCGACAGCATCGGTTGGAGGAGTGGTGGGTATTGTGTATCCACTTTCTACTGAGTCCCATATGTCGTATCCCAACGCACACAGATATGTCTGCATCCTGATTTTCTAGAATGCGTAATTAGTCCCGTCAAACAATGGAGCTTTGTTTGATGAGAATCCTTCACCAACTGCCATTGTGGCACTTCCCAGATCACCTTAGCCGATTGAGCTTGTTCAGGAACTTGGCTCTGATACCAATTGTTAGACTTACAATGGCACTGAGAGGGGGGGGTGAATCAATGTAGCTATTTAAACTTAAATCTGCAACTCTTAAATCTAAAATAATGAAAGCTTAAAACCAGATAAAGCAAATATAACAAGAGAGCATTCCACAACACATAATTTAACGAGGTTCACCAATTTTGGCTACTCCTCAAAAATAGACTGCTTGGACTCCCATCCAAATCCAGCCTTTGCAAAGCACCAACTTTACAATCAATTTACCAGCACCCACTGGAAGGAGCACCAACCCCTAATTTATCTACACCAATAGAAAGGAGCACCAACCCCTGATTTACCAACACCGACTGGAAGGAGCACCAACCCCTAATTTATCTGCACCAATAGAAAGGAGCACCAACCCCTGATTCCAAGCACCAACTCAAAATTCTATTTTGAATCTTTTTGACATAAAAATGCCTTCGCTTTTACAAGACCCTCTCTGGTCTATTGCTCATTCAATCTCTGTTTCAATTCATGAAACACACCCACTCCAACTGTTCTGCTTACCGCACTCAATCTCTTCCCGCATGGAGCTCAACCTAACTACTTCATGCAAATCTCCTTTTATAACGATGTTCTGTTTCTATTCTTGACTTCCATATTCGTGCATGCAGCCTATTAAAATTCCCTTTTGCCACTTGTCAACTGTAACTGATTCTTTATGTAACTCCTTTTGTATATATATAGAGTGGGCATTTTGCCAAATACGTTACATGCAATATATACCTCTACCATGACTGTTCGTCTTCTTGGTCATAACTGTTCGTATTCTTTTCTGTGCATGCATGCATTTTTCAATTCTATTTCTGTGACTGTTCGATTTCTTGTCCTTCGACTGTTCTTTAAAAAGCTGCATGATTTCTATCTGTAACTGCCGCACTAACTTCAGTTAACTCTACTTATTTTTACTGCATGATTTTCCTCTGCAACTGCCCTTGTAACTGTCATTCTACTTTCAGTTGACTATCAGTAAGCATGTTGTAGCAACCTATCGTGAAATCATGACACTTTTATCTCTTTGCACTCTTCTCGCCTTCTACCCGTGAAAACAAGACATGTCATGAAATCGTGACATTTTTGGCCTCCTTGTCCACTTCTTCTCTTGCACCCACGAAAACCGAACATGTCACGAAATCGTGACACTTTTTGCTTCCTTGCACTTCTCTCGCTTCCGCCCATGAAAATGAAACATGTCACGAAATCATGACACTTTCGCTGCCTTGTGCCTTTTCTGTCTTTGGCCAAAACAACAATGTCATGAAATCGTGACACTTTCGCTTCCTTGCACTTCTCTCCTTTCGCCCGTGAAAATGAAACATGTCACAAAATCGTGACACTTTCGCTGCCTTGTGCCTTTTCTGTCTTTGGCCAAGAAACACATGTCACGAAATCGTGACACTTTTCCTCCTTGTCTTTCTCTTCGAACTCCTTTTCACTTCTTGACTTCGAAATCTGACACTTTTCTCCTTGGCCTTTCTTTCAACCTGTCATGAAATCATGACACTTTCTCTCCTTGGAGCTTTCTCTTCGAACCTGTCATGAAATCATGACACTTTCTCTCCTTGGCGCTTTCTCTTCGATCCTGTCGCGAAATCGTGACACTTTCTCTCCTTGGCGCTTTCTCTGTGAACCTGTCATGAAATCACGATAGTTTTCTTTGCCTGTGCCTTCTCTCCAAACATGTCATGAAATCATGATAGTTTTCTTTGCTTGCGCCTTCTTTCCAAACATGTCATGAAATCATGACAATTTTCTTACTTGCCTTCTTTGCTTCCAACATGTCATGAAATCATGATAGTTTTTCTACTTGCCTTCTTCTCTCAACATGTCATGAAATCATGATAGTTTTTCCACTTGGCTTCTTTCTCTCCAACATGTCACGAAATCGTGACAATTTTCCTTGCGCCTTCTCTCTCCTCGGCCATGTCATGAAATCATGACAATTTTGCTTGCGCCTTCTCTCTCCTTGGCCATGTCACGAAATCATGACAATTTTGCTTGCGCCTTCTCTCTCCTCGGCCATGTCGCGAAATCATGACAATTTTGCTTGCGCCTTCTCTCTCCTCGGCCATGTCGCAAAATCATGACAATTTTGCTTGCGCCTTCTCTCTCCTCGGCCATGTCACGAAATCGCGATAGAAAACATGTCGCGATATCGCGACAGTTTTCTTACTTGTCTTTTTCTTTGATTTTTTGAATCTGGGCCACTTCTGTCTTCTTGGAAATTCACTGTACATGTTCTGACTGACCTCTGAACTCCTGTCCATTGCATCAACTGCATCAACTGATCTCTCTGTCTGTGTTGACAACAATGACAATACTTTGGCTGCACCTTGCACATCATAAATGATCTAACATAAGTGCTTCATTCAAATTAAATCCAATGACACATGCATCACAAGATGAACTTTTTTATCCTCACAAATACAATCAACAATAACATTGATACCAGATCAGACCAAAGTACAATTGAAAGCTCTGTGATGGAAATATTGCAAATTCAAATAGTAGCTAAGGAAATGAATGTTTAGATGATCAAACTGAATCCCACAGACTATACCAAGATTAGTAAAAGCAATCTACTCAAATAAAAAATCTGATAACCAAAATCCATAGAAACTAAGTTGTAAACAACAAGCATCAACTAATTTTTGGTGATAGGAAGCCCATTTCTAAGTGGTTTAGAATAGCTAGATAGCACACAAAGATATCAAGCCAGAGGATGACAACTGTAAGGCCCAGATGAGAACAAAAATAATTGAATCCAAAACAAGAGGCTATAAAAGAAGCAACCACGATCAAAATCAGCATCAAGCATTACAGATAACATTTTTACTAGGAGGTATACTTGAGTGCCCTATGAATTTTGTTGTTGTATCTATTGTGTCTATTTTCTCTATCATACCTCATTCTTCCCCTTTATTGTGTAGGTTTTGGTAGACTTGTGCTTGAGAAGCTGAGAATATTTCCAATTCTTTTTGAGCCTAACATCTAGAGATTATTCCTGTTACCAGATTAAGATAGGAGAATTGAAGAAGTCTTGTTACATTATTTGAACAAGATCTTATCATTGTATTAAAAAGTTGTAATAAATTTTAATGGCTCTCTTCCCACTCTGCATGTAATTTTATTGAAAAATTATTACAATTTTGGGGTTCAATTCTGCTATTTTTTGTCTACAATTCTATGTGTTTTCCTCATAGCATATTACATTATTTGAATGTTTTATGAGTGTTTATTTTTTTGGTTAACTTTTAGATTTATTATGATATTTGAATGAGTCTAAAATTACCTATTTCTCTTTCCACCATTATTTCTTTTCATATTAAAAACTTTGTTAAATTGCTATAATAGCCCAATGAATCTAGGCACCGGTCTACAAAAGACATAATAATTGTTGTTGTATTTGCTTGATCATTTTAAAATAAGTAGTGTACAACTAAAATCTCGAGTTATTAAACATGAATATATCTAAATTTTATCATTGATGTTTCCTTACCCATTCTAATTCATTTCTTTAGTAATATACCTCCAATCAGAATAAAGAGGTAGGTTGACCAGAGCCTTTAATAGCTCGTTGGTTCAAAATAATTTCTTATAGTGTGACAATCAAATCCTATGGATGTAAGAAATTTTTCCAATAATTTTTTGGCACCATTTTTGGGGATATAATCTTCATGATTTTAGGCCTGGTATTTCATGACATATTTTAAATGGCTATTTACACTGGCTCAATCTGATGCCAATAGTTTTTTGGCATTGTTGCCAAGGAAGGCTTGTTAATTAGATGATTCAATTTTTTAAAAGTTTTTTCAATGACTATATTTTAATCAACAGGTGGCCAACCAGAATAAAGAACCTACGTTTTTATTTTTATGTCTTTATCGTTCTTTATTTTCTTTTTTCCCATAATTTTCAATTTTCTTTAGAAGTGTGTTTTAAATTTCTTGATTTTATTAATTTCCCTCAAGAACCATCTCTTGTGAGACTGGGAGTTAAATATTGAGCAATCTTAATCATACATTTTGTTCTTTTTGCACTACCTATGCTGGCAACTCTGTTTGGACGAACCCATAAATAAAAAATCAAGAAAGAACAAGCAGAATGTGCTGACGCACACTAGGAGAAGTGATAAGGAGCTATTTTCAAAATTCAAGAATCTAGAGGTATTTAACCATAGTCAAAAAGTCCCACTTCTTAAGAATATTGTTTATGAGAATATATCTTACCTTAGCAGTAAAAATTATGTAAAAATAAATAAAAATCAAAATATTGTTGTTGTTGATATTTTTTTTTTTTGAAAAAATTGAAAAAACTTGTATTAAAACAAAGATCAGTTACATAAGGGAGAAGACCCTTCCCACCGATTACAAGGCACGAAAACGCGACACAAACCACCTTTGACCGCAAAAAGTCAACAAGTCACGAAATCACGACAGGTCGCGATATCGCGGCAACAAACCAACCTTGACCGCGACGGAGCGACATGTCGCGAAATCGCGACATGTCACGATTTCACGACAGCTAACCAACCTTGGCCGCGACGAGGCAACAAGTCACGAAATCGTGACATGTCACGATATCACGACAACTATCCTTCCCTAGCCACGACAAAGCAACATGTCGCGATATCGCGACATGTCACGATATCGCGACAATAATCCTTCCTCGACCGCGACAGAGCAACATGTCATGAAATCATGACAACTTTCCTCCATTGGCCGTGATGGCGCAACACGTCACGATATCATGACAACTTTCCTCCCAAGGCCGCGATGGCGCAACATGTCATGAAATCATGACAACTTTCCTTCGAAAACCGTGATGGTGCAACATGTCATGAAATCGTGACAACTTCCCTCCAATAGCCGCGATGGCGCAACATGTCACGATATCACGACAACTTTCCTCCAAAGGCCACGATGGCGAAACATGTCATGATATCATGACAACTTTCCACCAAAGGCCGTGATGGCGCAACATGTCGCGATATCGCGACAGCTTCCAACCAAAGGCCGCGATGGCGCAACAGGTCATGATATCACGATAGCTTCCCTCCAAAGGCCATGACAGTGCAACATGTCACGATATCATGACAGCTTCCCTCCAAAGTCCGTGATGGTGCACCATGTCACGATATCATGACAGCTTCCCTCCAAAGTCCATGATGATGCAACATGTCACGATATCATGATAGTTTCCCTCCAAAGGTCGCGATGGCGCAACATGTCACGATATCGTGATAGCTTCCCTCCAAAGGCCGCGACGGCGCAACAGGTCACGATATCACGACAAAAACCACCCTTAGCATTTTCTTTGCTCATTGTCTCAAGGATCTTTCAAGACCCTGCCTAATCACTTCATCCTCCAAAGGCATGTCACTGTGCAGCTGCACCCCTACCTCTTTCTCAGCACCCATCTTCGCAAGGAAATCGGTCACTTTATTTAAATCTCTACTCACATAAACGGGGATCACATCATCTAATTCCCTCCATAGTTCCTTGATTTGAGAGACCAGAATCCGCAACCTCCATGCTTTCGAAGCAAAGTTCCTCATGCAGTCAAGAGCGCCAACCATAATTTGAGAATCAGATTCGAGAATTATCCTCCTGTGGCCCTGATTAACTGCCCAGATGGAAGCAGATTTGATAGCAATGGCTTCTGCTTCATTGTTTGTGGCTCTTCCCAAGCCTTGCAGTTCCCAATAGAGCACTGAACCAGCATGATCCCGACAAACTACACCAATTCCAGCACTGCCCGGATTGCCTTTTGCAGCTCCATCAGTATTGATTTTGATCCAACCTTCTAGGGGTGGTTTCCAGCTAGCTCTGTCCTGTCTCTCTTGCTCTTCAACTCCCTCTTCCAGTGGCCCAGGACCAACCTGATTTTCCTCTTCAACATAGATGGCAACCGTTTTCGTGACTTTGCTCCAGATGACCTGCCAAACTCCATCTAGCGAGGAGAAAGTTTCTCTAAAAATACGGGCATTTCTCTCCAACCACACTTGCCACCAGATGAAAAGTAAGCCAAGCTCCCAACCTATTCGAAGAGCTTTAGATTTAAATCTACCCCTCTTCCATTTTTCCCAAATATTGGTCCGATTCAGATCACCATTAGCCTGGAGTTTATAGTGAGAGAACCAACGCTTCCAAATCTGATGCGTGAAAGGGCACTCAAACATCAGGTGATCAGCTGTTTCCTCGTTCTTGTGGCATAATACACACTGAGATGGACCGATGATTCCTCTACTTCTGAGATTGTCAAAAGTGAGAATTCCATTGTGCATAAACTGCCAGGCAAAGAAATTTACTTTCGGCCAGCCCTTGGAATGCCAAATCTTTCTCCAATCCTGAACCAAAAATGAATGTGGGGGAGGCTCTGGGAGGATCTTGTCGTATCCGTCCTTCACTGTATATACACCAAGGTTCCCATAGCCCCAAGCTAATTCATCCTCCTCGTCTCTCCCTGTGAGAAACCTTTCTGTCAAGATTTTGGTCAAGATGGGTGCCAGCTCCGGAGGGATTGTAATTGGCCACTCCTCCAACCTCTTAAACTTCTTAAACTTATACTCCCCCATTTGGCTAGTGTTGAAATAACTTTCAATTTGGATCCAGCCCTTGGCTTCTATGGCGGATTTAATTGGTTGTAATTCGGGGAACGCAGCAATGATGGGTGGGTACTGGTCCCATGAATCAGTCCAAAAACGTGCCTTCTCCCCTCTCCCCACTTTCCAAAACAATTGGTCTTTAATAACCTGAGATCCAAGCTTGAGAGCCTGCCACACTAAGGATCCAGTACCATCCAGAGGGAAACGGCCCACCTCATTGGGGTGAACATGACCCAAATATTTACTGGTTAGGATTCTACTGAATAAGGAGGTTGGCTGGGAAATCCACCTCCAGTACAGTTTTCCAGCCAAAGCTTTGTTATTAAGCTTGGAGCTTCTCAGTCCCAGCCCTCCTTTTTCCTTGGGCTGGGTAACTTTATCCCAACCAACCAAGGCCCATTTCCTCTCCCCTTTTGCTCCTTCCCATAAAAATCTTCTAGCCATTTTGTCCAGCTCTTTCCATATAGTATGTGGGGCAGCCAGGATAGAGAATTTATAAATTGGCATGGCCTGAATAACTGACTGTAAGAAAGTTAATCTACCCCCATAGCTTAACCATTTATGAGACCAATGATTCATTCTATCTTTGATACCATCCAAAAGATCCTTCCAGATATCTATTTTTAATTTTTTGAAATGCAAAGGAACTCCCAAGTAAACTATTGGAAGAGAAGTCCTTGTGAATCCCAAGATCTCTATAACTCTGTCCTGTAGCCTTTGGTCAAGATTGAAAAAGACCACTTTGGATTTTTTATCATTGATGACCTGGTTTGAAGCCCTAAGGTAGACATTAAGAGTATCTCTGATTCCTCTAGCTTCCCTGAAGCTGGCCACTCCAACCAATCCTGTATCGTCCACAAACTGTAAGTGAGTCAAAATTTCCTCCCCCACCTTGATACCTATTAGCAGGCCTTGATGTCTTCTCCTCAAGAAAAGTCTACCTAATCCTTCAGCCAAAATGAGGAAAAGATAGGGAGAGCAAGGGTCTCCTTGACGAAGACCACGTGTGGCTCCAAAAGGTTGCGAGGGAAGACCCTTGATTAGAACAGAATAAGAGGGCGTAGAAACACAACTCATGACCCAATCTATCCAGTCCTGAGAGAAACCAAAGGCTGCCATCATCTTTGACAAGAAACTCCACTCCACCCTATCATAAGCCTTGGACATATCCAGTTTAATGAACATTCCTTTATTACCAGATTTTTGCATTGTATGGATTGCCTCCTGAGCGAGAACCACCCCATCCAAGATTTGTCTACCCTCTACAAAACCCCCTTGCTCTGAGGAGATGATGTTATGAAGGAGAGGTTTTAGCCGTTCAGCCATTATCTTTGTGATTATTTTATAAATCACGTTGCATAAGGCAATAGGTCTGAAATCAGAGATATGAGCCCCCTCCTCCCCTTTTGGAATTAAAGTGATGAAGGTATGATTTATTGCCTTAAGCATTCTTTTATTAGTTCTGGACTCCTCTGTGATAGCCAAAACATCCTCCTCCAAAGTATCCCAAAAGGCCTGAAAAAACTCAATAGGAAAGCCATCTGGACCTGGAGATTTGCCAGTGCTCATTCCAAAGACCACATTCTTCAGTTCATCTCTATCAATGGGTCTAAGGAGGGTCTGATTTTCTTCTTCAGAGATAACAGAGGGTATGACATCAATAACTTCATTCTGAGCCTCAACATCTTGCTCCATACTTTCCTTAAAAAGTTTAGAAAAATAATCCATTGAGTGGGAATGCATACCAGGAAGAGTATCAAAGGAGTGTCCATTCTCATCTTGAAGGGCTTCCATGTTATTCATCTGTCTCCTAGCACAAGCTGATCGATGGAAAAATTTGGTATTTCTATCACCTTCTAATAACCAAGTGTTTCTTGCTCTCTGTTTCCAGTAAGTCTCCTCTTGGTTATCAATGTCCTCAACCGCTTTGCGCAAGGCATCATCCTCGGTTTTGAGCTGCTCAGTAATTGTTCCTTCCCTAAAGAGTTTTTGAACCTCATCCCATCTGGCCACCAAGGGGGCTCTTTGGAGCTGAAAATCTGACTTATTAGCTTGCCTCCATTGTTTCAGTTGAACTTTGACAAAATGAAGTTGTTTGTGGAATCTAAACATTGTTGTCCCAAAAGGTAGACGGCCTTCTTCCCACCACTGCAGAATTTTCTTTCGAAGATCCTCCTTTTGTAACCAAAAATTCTCAAATTTAAAAGGTTTGTGATGCTGCCCTGTCATAGTCCCTCCCTCCAACAAAATGGGAAAGTGATCTAAAACTGGGCCCTCCAAAATCTGGAATTTAGTGTTCCACTTTACAAATGCCTCCTCTGAGACCAGAAAATGGTCTAGCTTTACCTTCCTGCTATGTGGCTCCCTCCTCTTGTTAGTCCAAGTAAAGTAGGTTCCAGGGCCTTTAACATCCACTAAGTGAAAGGCCTGGACTTGGGCAATCAGAAGCCGATCCCCTGGATCCAAAATTGGGGTTCCACCTTCCTGATCTCGAGCAGATAATTTAGCATTAAAATCCCCTGCAATAATCCAGTCTAAATCTTCCCTTGAGGACCTCATGTTATGTACAACTTTCCATTGGAGCCTCTGGCCATCAAGGTTTTGGGCCCCATAAAAATTTGTGATTAAGACATGTTCAGCTGTGACATTATTCCTAAAATGAGATGTGAGAACACCCCTCCAAGCTATATGTTCTATTGCAGTCCATTCCAGAGGGTTCCAAAGAGTAACAATCCCCCCTGAGGCACCTTGGGCAGCCACATCCATATGACCAGCGCCCCTCCAGATTCTATTAACTGTTTTACACATAAGATCTAAAGACATTTTTGTCTCCTGGATAAGCAAAAAGTCTGTTTTACATTTTCCTAAGAGTCTTTGAACAGCAGATTGATGGGTTCTATTGTTTAAACCCCTAACATTCCAAGATTGAATAATCATTGAAAACCTTGAGAGCAGTAAGAATCAATTGTCCTCACCGATCCTCCAGTGATCAGCTTGTCTCCTTGAACTGCTAGCAGGTCCTTATTTGATTTTCTGCCCGCTCCTTGAGAGTTGCTATTTTTGGATCTCTTTTCCACCTGAGTTATCCCTAGGGCTGGCCTTTCTCTATTTTTTTGCAATTCCCATGCTGACATCCTTAATTACTGGCTGCGCTTGGGAGTGCACTATCAGTGCCCCTGCATTCTCTGGCTGCGGTAACTCAGTGGACTCAATCACCTGTTCTAAGACAGGGGGAGATGAAGGAGAAGCATGAGTGTGGATGTTATTGTCCTCAATATTCCCATCCACTCCTTCCATGACTTGATCCTCTTGATCCACTAGTGTCTTAAAAATTTCATATCTATTGGTTGGCTTGAGTTGTGATTGCTCCTTACCATTTTTCTTTTGCTTTCTCCTTCTTTTGGGCTGTTCAAAGCCATATTTCTGAACATCATTACCCTGAGGAGTATTGGATGGTTCTTTGGCAAGAGTAGACTTACCCTCTCTGGGGCGATTTGGCATTCCAAGCGGGGCCTCCATTTTTGTGTTCAAAATATTTGGACAAAATCGGGCCAAATGCCCATGTTTGTGGCAAACTCTGCATCTGAAGGGCAGAGCCTCATAATCTAACTGTTGGATCCAAGATATTCCTGCCAGTTCAAGTTCCACCTCTGTCGGTAGAGGCTGGCTAATATCCATTTCCATGCAAATTCTTGCAAAGACAGCTGTGTTACCTTCTATGGTGTCCTTGGAGACGCCCAGGTGTCTACCGAGGGAGTTACCGATCATTTCCAGAACCTGCTCACCCCAAAACTCCATTGGAAGAGCGTACAACCGGATCCAAACCGGGACAGCCGTGGGTTCAATACGAGGATCGAAACCCACTCTCCAGGGTTGAACAAATAACCCTGTCGGACCGTGGTTCCTCTTTTCTGACTCAAACGCCCTGTTTCTATCGGCTAGAGAAGAAAAACTAACAATGAAATACCCGTTACTAATAAACCATAAGGAGTACTCACCATGAGGCTCCCAGTTCTGTCTGACCCAGGTATGCAAGAAATTCAGGGTAGGTCGGATACCCATGAATTTACAGATCAGATCATGGTTAGCTCTGTATATGATTGTGTCTTCGACCATCTTTGGTTCGATGACAATCTTGGGTCTTGAGGCGGATTGTGGGAGGCATCCATTAACTCGATGTGCTGTTGAACTCTTGCCAGCGTTCTTGAAGAGCGTATGAAGAGTATTTCTCTGAGCTTCGTCATTAGAAGACGAAGAATTTTCTTTTAGCAATTCAGCGTAAGAGCTCTTTCTCCCAGAGAGAGGGTCTGGAGGAGACCCCATTGGGCCCTCCTGGGGCAGCAGACGTTCCTTCAGATCCACAGTAACTAGCAAAACACTACGGCAACCCACCTGATGCCCTGGATTTTCCTTCGCTCCACAAACCCTAGAACATCGCCTGTCGCCTGCTCAAAAAATTTCATTGATATTACTATAGATGAAGTTTTTAATTCCATTTTAGATGATACATTTGATGATTCTCATTGCCCAATTAACAGTAACACTATGGTAGATAATCTAGTAGATTATATTGAGGTTACCCAACCCCATATTCCTATAGGTACTCTATTGTGAATCCAAATCCCATTACACCTACAGCCACAATGGCTCAGCCAAATCAAAATAATGTTCAACTGTGGAGAACTAATAGGTACAGGTCATTCACCTTGCCTATAAACTTAAATGACTTGCCTAGAAAAGCCCATAAGTATCTTCCTAAGTTTCAAGGAAATAATGTAGTAACTAGAGAAGACCATATCAAAATTTTCTTATATGCCTTGGATAGCTTAGAGGTAGAACATGAAGATGTAGTCCTAAGGCTATTTCTGTAAACTTTAGAAAAGGATACCAGGGAGTGGTTTAACTCCCTCCCAGCTAATGACATTCTAGATTTTGCCAAAATAGAAACTATGTTTCTAAAAAACTTTGGAGAGGAAAAATGAACAATCCTTGTTAACTGAGTTGGACACTATGAAGAAAAAGGAAAATGAGGCTATCAATAATTTTAACATAAGGTTTTACAAAACTAGGAACAAAATCCCTATTAACCTCTAGCCTAGTGACATCCAATTGATTTTTTTCTATAAAAATACTTTCCAAGGTGAATTCAATTATGAGTTAAGGCAAGAACAAGCCACCACTATTGATGGATGTATGGAAAAATTAATTTATATCAAAAGAAACATGCTTGATAGTGGTAAGATGAAGCCTTACTCCCTTGAAACCAACCAACCTGATAGGAAACCTAAGAAGGTAGCCTTTGATTTACAAAGGAGAGTTGAAGTAGATCCAATGGAGAAATTGACTAATCATATGGCTAAGATTTTTAATACCATGAACAATTGGTTAGCAAGGATAGAAAAGAATAATAGAAATAATGGGAACAATGGTGAGCCATCACAACCAGAGATACCACATGTGGATAATCACCCTCCCTTCAAGAAAAATTTCAATAAGAATTGAGGAAACAATAATGGCTCTAATGAAGGGAATAGAAATAGGAACAATGGAAGCAATAATTGGAAGAATATAGAGTCTTATAGAGATCAGAATAATGTTCCAAACCCCATGCCATATGCTAATATAGTAGAAGGTTTTTCTTATTTTTGTTCAACATGTGATGCCCCCCATAACCCAGAAGGATGTGGTATTTACTTAAGTAAACAACACAATATAGATCTTAATGATGATTCAGAGGAAGATATAAGAATTAATGCCTATTGGTATCTATAATATGATTTAAGAGAAAGGCTCTTTGAAGAGAACATGGAAAAGTATGCTTAAAATCATCATCCTCAGATCTTAGTTGTGGAAGGTACTAAAATATTACAAAAACCACATGAGTCAAGATATGATGAAATAAAACAAGGAAGATTAATCCCCATTGGCAAAGAAGTGGAGTAATTAGAAGCTACCCATGCTCTTAACTTAAGGAATAGAACAATCCCTGACAAAATAGAGAAATCTTCCACTAGTGAAATAAGAAAACAGTCTTTCACGAACAAAAATATTAATAAGGAGAGAATTAATAGAACCCCCAAAAAGTAATCCCTGAGATAGTAGAGTTAGAAGAGGAAACACCTAAAGAAGAATGCAATAAACCATTGGATGTAAAAAATATAGAATTTTATGCAAGGTTAGAACTTAGTAAAAATAAAGTTAATATTACATTTGGTGAGCTTATGAAAGTTCAACAATACAAAGAACAAGTCTGTAGAGCATTTGGGTTGATTGAACAAAAAATAAGATCCAAATTTCCATGTTGCTAGACAAAATCAGCAGGATACAAGATTAACATCCTCTATTAGACCCTTCTATGTATCATTAAGGTATAATTTAGATGAAGGAGAGAGGTATGTGATTCATAATTATATGCTGGATAGTGGAGCTTCACACAATATCATGCCCAAAATGATAGCTGACCAAATGGGGTTAATCTATACAAGATATTCTGCCCCTATTTCAGTAATGGATAGTAGGTAAGTACCTTGCGTCGGAGTGATAATTGGATTATTGGTTTTCCTAGACCAACACCCCAAGAAAGGTATAGTGATGGATGTTGCAGTAGTTGATGTTGACCCTTTATTCTCACTTTTACTAAGAAGGCATCGGGAAAAACAATTGGGAGGTTCAATTTAATTAGATTGGTATTATGCTACCATTCCAATGTTAGATAAAGAAAATGTTACTTTACGAAGAGAACCTTTCAACAAGTATTATGTAGAGTTAATTAAGGTAGATGACACCATGATAAAATTAGTAAATTCAATGGAATAAAAGGAATGGGAGTATATTAAATATGGCATAATCCATTCCTGGTAGAAGTACCAGAGGCAAAATACATGGATCCAAAAGTTATGAATTTGGTTAATGCTTAATCAGATAGGGTATTAACATAATAAATGTGGACCATGACTTTTTATGGAGAAAAATCCCAATCAGGAGAAAATTTAAGAGTTCATTTGACTAACATAAAAGAAAACTACCTTGGTATTCCTTACATACTAGAATTCCCTTGCACAAATAATGTAGCTGAGTATGAGGCTTTGTTGCTAGGATTGAGGAAAGCCAAATAATTAGGAATAAATTACCCTACTGTAATAGGAGATGCATAATTAATCATCCAATAGATAAGAGAAAAGTATCAAACCAAGCATCCTAGGTTGAAACAACATAAAATTACAGTATTGGAAGAAATTGAAAATTTCTTAGCTTTCAATATCTCATATATTCTTAGAGAATAGAATCATGTGGTAGACCTCTTAGCTGTGAATGCATTAGGCTTGGACCATCCAAAAATTACTATAGATTATATGGACAAGTTCCCAACCATTTCAATCTATAAGCCTTATGTACCCATTAACATTGTTTACTTACAAGTCTTCCAATATGATGTGGACATTAAAGATTTCATGACCTTACAAAATCAATATGCTGATATAATTTGTGATGAAAGATGAAGAAAAGTTAAAAGATCAAATAGGTGAACTAGTAGAAGTAATCCAACTAAAAACAAATAAGATACCAAAAGGATTAGTTTCTATGGAGAGTTTATTTGATGATTTTGATAAGGCATTCAAACCTCTCTTGAAAGATACAATAGCCAAATATGTTAATATTGGTACAGTTAAAGAGCCCAAAATAGTGAAAATAGACACAACTTTACTAGCAAGATTCCAAGTCAAGATTCCATGTTAATATATGATCTTAAAACCTTCAAAATAGATGTAATGTCACATATAATACCTCTGAAGGAAGATTCCAAGCCATTCAGACAAAAACAGAGGAAGTATAACCCTACCCTACACCCAATAATGCAAAAAGAGATAAAAAAATTGTTGGATTTCAAAATCATCATAAAGGTAAGATTTTCATCTTGGATATCAAATTTAGTACCAGTTAGAAAGAAAATTGGGGATATTAGACTCTGTGTAGACTTTAGAAATTTGAATAATATCTCACTAAAGGATAATTATTCATTGCCCAATATGGAGAAACTATTGCAAGTAATAGTTGGTTCATCTAGAATGTCCTTGTTGGATGGATTTTCTGGATATAACCAAATATAGATTAATCTAGAAGATAAAAATAAGACAACATTCACCACACCCTGGGGCACTTTTGAATATTTTAGAATACTCTTTGGCCTAATGAATGCAGGTGCTACCTTTCAAAGAGCAATGGATTTTACCTTCAAAGGGTTGATGTTCAAAATAGTAGTGGTGTATCTAGATGATATAACAATATTTTCTAAAAATATAGAGGACCATTTAGAACATCTTGCTGTAGTATTTTCCTGGTGTAAAGAGTTTGGAATTTTCCTAAATCCTAAAAAGTGCATTTTTGGAACAACACAAGGGAAATTACTAGGACACATAGTGTTAGAAAAAGGGGTGAGTATAGATCCAAAAATAATAGAAGCTATCTCAAAAATTCCCCCTCCTAGAAACATAAAAGGAGTTAGGTCATTCTTTGGAAAAATTAATTTTGTTAGAAGGTTTATTCCCAATTTTGTAGAGATGACCAAACCTATAAATGCCATGGTTAGAAATATTGGAGAAATAAAATGGAGAACAGACAACATGGAAGCTTTTAGAAAGATAAAAGAGGCCATTTCTACTACCCCAACCTTAACCTACCCCAATTACTCAAAAGATTTCAATATCTATTCATTCGCATCTAAACATTCCATTGTTGTAGTCCTTTCCTAAAAGGATGATGAAAATAATGAAAGGCCAATAGCTTTCATGAGTTTAGGCTTGAAAGGATCACATCTTAAATATACCCTGCTATAAAAACATGCCTATGTAGTGATTCAATATTAATAAATTTTCAAAGGTATATTTGGTTCAAGTAAAGTTTACTATTGTATCCCTTTCATAGCAATAAAATATGTCTTCACTCAATCTGAACCACTAGGAAGGCCTACAAGGTGGATGGTGAAACTATTACAATATGATGCTGAATTTAAAATAGTCAAAACAGTAAGAGGGTAGGGTTTAGCAAAATATTTGGCATGTAAATAAGGAGAGGACTATGATAACGTCATTATAGTAGATGAGACACATGACATCAGGAGAGTTAATAATGTTGAATGTAAGTGGTATGATGAAATATTAGGATACCTACAAACTCCGTCCTTCCCAAAGGACATGCCAATTAATAGAATGAGATTCCTAAAATTGCAAACACAGAAATATCATGTGCAGGATGGTGTGCTCTATTGGAGATACACTGATGGTATATTTTTAGTTTATTTGTATGAAAAATAAGTCCCAAAAACAATTAAGGAATTCCATGATGGTTATTGTGGAGGGCATTTTTCTCCCAAAGCCACTACCAATAAAATCATGAGAGCATGTTATTATTGGCCTTCACTTTTCAAGGATGTATACCAATATATTAGGAATTGTCATAATTTTCAAGTTTTTGCAGGTAAGAAGCATATGGCAGCTATACCCCTCAAGCCAGTGGTAATAGAAGCACAATTCACACAATGGGGCATTGACCTAATTGGGGAAATCAATCCAAATTCATCAAGAAGATATAAATGGATCATAACTGCAACAAATTACTTCACCAAATGGGTAGAAGCTACTCCTCTTAGAATTTCTACATCTCAAACTATCATAAATTTCTTAGAGGAAAGTATTCTAACCAGATTTGGGGTTCCTCAAAAGATAGTAACAAATAATGGACAATATTTTGTATCATTTGAAATGGTAGAATTTTGTGCTAAGTATGGAATAGAACTCTCTCACTCTGCAAATTATTACCCACAAGGAAATGGTCTAGTTGAGTCATCAAATAAAAACTTGATTACCAAAATTAAAAGGTCATTGGGTAAAAACAAGAGAATCTAGGATAGTGAATTAAAATTTTCTTTATGGGTATACAAGTTATCACTAAAGAGAAATACATGTAGAACTCCCTACAAACTGGTGTATGGAGAGAAAGCCCTATTACCCCCTAGAATAGAAAAATTAGCATTTTCCCTATTGTTACAAGACCATGAGAACCCTTATGCCTTGCAAAGGAGATTAGACCAAATTGTCCAGCTACAATAGCAAATAAGAGAGACCTTAAACAAAATAATTGATCAAACTTAGAAAACTATAAGATCATTTAACAAGAAAGCAAAAGGTGCTCCCTTTTTTGAAGGTGATGTGGTAATCTACTGGGATCCCAAAAATTATAAGCATAGTGAGAAAGGAAAACTTGAACCCAAGTGGATTGGCCCTTATCAAATAGCTCAAGTTGTTGGTCAAAACACTTACAGGTTGCAAATATTAGAGGGAGAAATGATGAAAATCCCCATCAATGGTATACATCTCAAGAGGTACAACCCCTCCATGGGGTCAATAGAGAGTAAAAGCCCTAAAGTTAAAAAATAATAATAATAATAATAATAATAATAATAAAATATAAAAAGTAAAAAATCCAAAAAAAAGTAGTGCTTTGTCGATGTTAGGGTGTTATGTTTTAGGACAAGTTTCTTCTTATTGTTGTTCTATTTTTCTTTGTGTAGTTTTTAAATCGTGTTGTTTCCTTCATGATTATCATAGGATGTTGAGTATTTCTTTAAATGTCTATTTTCCTAAAGATGAAAGGGAAGAGGAAATTTATTTTAGATTTTGATGATGCTTATAATTTTCAAATTTGAATGCTCATTCAACTGTCATATGGTATGAAATAAAATATAGTAAATCAAAGTTATTGGTCCATTCTAACAAAGCCTCAAATTACAAATACTATTGAAGAGAAATTTTAGGGTCCAAGGGATAGATTTATCTTTGGTAATATGGTTGAGCTAAAAAATCATTACACTCTATCCTTTAGCCAAAAATTAATCCTCAACTCAGGCACACTCATTGCACGATCTGCTTATATCCAAATATTTCTCAAAAAGAGAAAGAAAATTTAAATAATGCACATTGATTTTATAATCTGAGATATCTTGGAGAACCTCTACCAGGGCTATAGACACCTATTTGGCAGTAGATTAAAACCATATGGGATTAATAGCATCTCCACCAAGGCTATAGACACATTACTAGCAATGGAGCCTTGTAAATGGCAAAAATCTTGAGTGAAATCACTCTCCAGGCTATACTATTTTCCAAACATGATGAAGTTATGGAAGACCCACAAATCAAAATGAATGCACTAACACACACTTAGGTTAAGGCATGATGGAGCAAGTGACTTTGATGCATTATGTATGATCATATCTTAGGACATTAGTAGAACAATCATAACAATATTCCAAAGCTCATCTGAAACTAAAATTTTGATCCTTAGATCTAAATTTGAATGAGGAGAATAACAATTTTTGGATACTCTATTTGCTTTGATATCATGTTTGTTGTTGCTTTATTCTATATTTTTAGTTTTAAGTTTTTTTTGTTTTTTTTTTTTTTTTCCTAATTAGGCTTGATGTTTTGTGATTCTATTTGAGGTTAAAAATAAAACTAGGAGATTATGGAATTCTCAAGTGCCTCATGTTTTTAGCACATTGTCCCAGTCATAGCCTATGTTGGAGTTAAATTTGACTCAACATCAGATACCCCCAAATTTAAATTTAAAATCTTTAAAGCCTTCGTCTAATTTTGTTGATCTTTGTTGCTTTCATTGAAATTTATTTTTAATTTTTGACTCTGATTAGTCATTTCTAAGCAATCAACTAAATAAAATTTTAGCCATGATCTTAACCATTAAAATAATTATCTTTAACCATTGAAAGAATTAGTTGTTAACCTTATCTGATTATTAAAGGGGTTATAATTTGCAAATTAAAGGTAACATCCTCTAGAAGCCCTCCTAGGTCCTTAGTGTTTATAATAAATTGATCAAAACATTCAGGCCTAAGAAAGAATAAAATAAGCCTATGATTCAATTTAATCATGTGGTAAGTAAGGGTTATGCGCCCCTTTGTATTAAAATTCAAGCAAGTTCGAAGATCTGGATGGTAGCACTTCATTCCTTGAGATATGGATGGATGCGCTCATATAAACAACTCGAAAGATAAGTCAAAGAGGTTTGTGGTCAAAATGTATAACCCAAGTTCTTATGCAACTTAATTGATTAAAACTAAGGGTCATGTGCCTCCTTTGGGTAAACAACAAGCAAGTCGGTAAATCTGGATGGTTGTGCTTGATCTAAGCCTAATATAATATATGTGCACTCTTTTAAAATTCAAAACATTAAACTCAAAGAGTCAACAATAGTTATATTACAAAGTCAAAATCAATTAAACCTAAGTCATGCACCCCTTTGATTAAATATCAGGTAAATTTAAAATATCCAAGGGAAACACTCGCTCTATCCCTATCCAATGGATGTGCACTCATCAAATGTGATCAAGGTTAACTATGAGATAGATTAAAGCTTAATTTGAGGATTAATTAAAACTAAATCATGTTATAAAATCTAATAATTAAAAAATCAAAAACCTCTCAATATTTGGATGGCAGTGCCCAATTATAATGAAATTCAACGATTGTGTGTCACTTAGAATATCAAAGCTTTAACATTGAAGGGTTTAAGTCCCTGAAAACTAATTATAATTAAAGTACATCATAGGCATAATTAAAAAGGGTCTTAACACATCGTTAATCATTCCCCCTTCACCTAATCAATGATTATCTAAAACTAAGGGTATGCACCCATTGTTTAAATTTTATGCAGATATGAAGAATATCAATGGTTGTGCTCAATATGAGATGATTTGATGGCCATGTGTGTAAAAATTCAACCAAAAATAAAAAGCATCTTTGTAAGTAGTAAATAAAAAGGTTTTCATATTCATGGGATCTGATGGTGGTGCATGCTCCAAATCAAATCAAATGGTAGCGCTTTTACGAAGTAATCATACATTGACGAGTCAAATATAAAGGATATAAAGTGCACATCTTCATCATATCCAACGATAGCACTCGATCTCACCCAAATATGATGGCGGTGCTTTCTCAAAGTGATCGAGGGTTTATTTTTATTTTTTAAGCGAAAAACCCCTTGCGGGGCCGCCTTGGTCTAAGAGACCACGAAAAGGGGGTTCTACATCGTCAAAGTCACCCGGGGGTCGCACCCAGCCCTGCTTGTACCAACATTTTCAATTGGATTTTGGGTATCCAATTCAGCTTTTTGGTAGGATGGAGATTCAAACCTGGGACCTCCCTTGGAGGATTTCCCTCTCCTCTCCAACTCACCTACAACACCTGGGTATGATCGAGGGTTTATTCACATCAAGTTTTTGATGGATGATTAATTGAAGGTATAATTATGACTAAGCTCAATAAATAATCTTGATTAGTGAGAGTATAATACATTGTTAACCCTCCCCCCTTTCATCTTGCTAACATTTTTGTATATGTTAAATATTGAACGAGCACACACAACCGTTATTTGATCTAACGATGAGCACGTGGGGAAATAATCAGTTGTTAAATACCTATATTTTAATGGAAAAATATTAAATTTTATATTCGCCAATTTAAACTTATTTAACCAAGATTACAAGAGATGTTAATACGCTCATTGATAATGTTGTACCAATAAGTATAAGGTTCTTTAACCTTAGGTTTAATTATTTAGATCAAATTAGTGCTAACCCAAGGTGTTCAAATTTAATCAAGCTGATTTGGCATGCATTTTTACATAATCGGATTAATGATCCTATAGGTTCCTACATATCAACGGTAGCACTTAGGACAAACTGGATCTGGTGGTGGGTGCACAAGAATATGGTCTGATTATAAATGATAATTATTTAATCAAGAATTATTAAAGTTTTTAATCACTAATCAACCAAATTAAATTGATATTATGTGCAGGGTTAATACTTTGGTTAATGAAAAGGATTGAAAATCCAACTAAGTGTTCTATTATTTACAATTCAATATATAGGCACTAATGGCCCAAAATACATAACCAACCCATGAAATCATGGATTTGATCCAATATGCTTAACCAAAAGCTACAAAGGTGCAAAGGAGAATGCACGTAAACTTCTAAGTTAAGAGAAAGGAATATTGCTAACTAGAAGATCCATTTTAGCTATCTTGAAGTACACACTTCCTACTTTGAGTTCACACTTACTAACTAACACTCTAAATGACAACTAGAAGACAACTAGTGCCCACAAGTGCATGTGAGAAGGAGACTCACTTACAATATGAATTTGCTAGAAATAAACTATGCAAACCTAGCTAGGAACTACTAGAGGGGTCATATGAAAGATCTAACATCAATCCTCATCATGCCTCCCCACAATAGAAGCATTGGACTCCAATGCTTTCAGAAGAATAGGAAAGTCACGGGACATCTGATGAAAAGAAATCCAACGAGCATGATGCGATAGCTATCCTCGCTGAGCCACAAGATATGAGGTGGTAGACCCCTGGCGAGTCTATCGAGTCTTCGTGTCATAGATCTGATCTGCATCCAATGGTATCTGAGCTTCAGGAACCACGTCCACAGGATGACTGATAGCTGGTGCAGTCTCCAATGTAGAGTCAAAGTACAACTTCAAGAGATCTACATTGACGACGTCATGAATTCCCAAGTGTGCGGGAAGATCAAGGCGGAAAGCATTCTCGGACACCTGCTGAAGAATAGTATAAGGCCCATAGCGAATTGGTTTGATTTTGCTATGAGTCTTATCAGTGAAACGCCGCTTGTCAAGATGCAACCAAACTTTATCACCAACCTTGAAATGGATGAGGAATTCGATGTCGATCCATGGCCTTTTTCTGCTGCTTCTGTGTCTTTTGCAAAATCTCAACCACCTTTGATTGAAGATTGTGCAAGTGTTGAACAAATGAGTGTGCCTTGTCTTGCTCCTTACGAAGATGTGAAGTGACGGGAGAAGGCAAAGACAAAGGTAACTCATAAGGTGCCAAGGGCTGAAATCCCATACAAACTTCAAAGGGTGAATGACCTGTAGAAGAATGTAGGGCCCTATTATAGGCATGTTCAATATGCGTGAGACTCAAGTCCCACTTTTTTGGTGAAGCGTGATGATAGATTCACAAACTTTGCACAAGTGTACGGTTTACCACTTCAGTCTGCCCATCGGACTGCGGATGATAGGCGGTAGAAAAGTTAAGGGAAACTCCCAAAATCTTCCACAAAGAACGCCAAAAGTGACCCACAAAGCGTGAATCACGATCCGAGATAATCTTGGTAGGTAGACCAAAGGAACGCCAAATCTTTGTCAAAGAAAAATTGAGCTAAGTCTGATGGAGAACTTGTCTTGCGGCATGGAATAAACTTAGCCATTTTGCTTGAATCTGTCAACCACCACGAACACACAATCATGTTGGCGCACTTGTCATAGGAAAACCACTAACCAAATCCATGGAAATGCTTTCCCAAGGATGGGAAGGAATGGGCAAAGGCATGCCTAAGCCAAACTTCCTATTAGCTGGTTTTGAGCGACAAAAAAGCGCACCTTTGTTTGAGAAATCTCAACACATCCCTCTGCATTTTTGGCCAATAGAAAAATCGTTGCAAATGATGAAGTGTTTTATGCTTCCCAAAGTGACCACCATAAAGTGTAGAATGAGCTTCCTTAAGAAGTGACACTCTAGGCTCACAAGGAACACAAACCTTGTCCAATTTGTAAAGAAGTCCTTCTTTGATGTAGAAATCTTGGAAAGGACGCAAATTGGAAGAAGAAGGCTTACTCACTTGCTCAAATATTTTTCCAAAATCGGGATCTGAGAATGCTGATTAGGCCAAGTCTGAAATCCCAAGTGTGAAGTGGACATGACTGTTAAGGCAAGAGCGGCTTGAGGCCTACTCAAACAATCAGCAACGGTATTACTCTTCCCCTTTTTGTACTTGATCACCAAGTGAAATTGTTGGAGGTAAGAGGCCCACTTCATATGTCTTGATTCTTCAATTTTACTTTGAGATTGTAAAAACTTGAGAGGCATATGATCGGTGTGTACTACTTGTATCTTTTCCCAAAATATAGTGTCTCCAATACTTAATAGCTTGAACTAAAGCATACAACTCCTTGTCATATGTAGAATAGTTCAACTTAGCGGCGAGAAAAAGTTTACGAATGATAAGCAAGCTGGATGACCATTATGTTTGAGCACAGCTCCTAAGGCAACTTTAGAGGCATCTGTTTCAATCTCAAAAGGTTGAGAAAGGTCAGGTAAAGTTAACACAGGTGTTGTACAAAGTTTCTTTTTGAGTTTCTCAAAGGCAACTTCTTGGCTTTTCTCCCAATGAAATGGAGTTTTGGACTTAGTGAGATAATGCAATGGAGGTGCAAGGGTGGAATATTGAGGAATGAACTTGCGATAAAAATTCGCAAGTCCTAGGAAACTCCTTAACTCGGTGAGAGTTGTAGGAGGGGACCACTTAAGTAAAACATCAACTTTTATGGGATCTACCTGAATTCCACTCTCACTAATCACATAGCCAAGGTAAGAAACTGAAGTATTGCCAAAAGAACACTTGGAAGAATTGGCATATAATTGATTCTTCGCAAGAAGATCAAGGGTTTCTTGGATATGCCTAAGGTGTTCCTCCCAAGTTTTTGAGAAAATCAATATATCATCAAGATATATTATGACAAATTTGTCAAGGACTTCACGAAATACATCATTCATCAACCTCATGAAGGTTGCGGGAGCATTAGTAAGACCGAAGGGCATGACCAACCATTCAAAGAGGCCCATCTTCGTCTTGAAAGTTGTCTTCCATGTATCCTCGGCTTGGATACGCACTTGATGATATCCACTTTTGAGATCTATTTTTGAAAAGAACTTAGCTCCTTGAAGCTGATCTAATAAATCATCAATGCGGGGTAAGGGATATCTATTCTTCACAGAAATTCTGTTCAAAGCACGAAAATCAATGCATAATCTCCAAGTGCCATCTTTTTTAAGAACTAACAAAATAGGTGAGGCACAAGCAGTACTTTCCTTAATGAAACCCTTAGACAACAAATCTTCTATTTGCCTTTTTATTTCTTCATTTTGCAAAATAGATTGTCTATACATGGGAGCATTAGGAAGAGAAGAACCATGGAATTATTTCAATGCTTGTGATTAATTGTGCGAATTGGAGGAAGAGACTTTGGCTCCTGAAATATGTGTGAATAACTTTGCAATATTTTATCCATTGAAGAGTGTTGCTTTGTAATGGATGTAGATGTAGAAGTGTTTTGAGAGCGAATGAAAATTAGAGCAACATCACCACCTTTCTTAATTACTCTTTTCGTTTGCTTGGAACTTAGAATGATATTAGGAGTGTTGGTGCTTTTAATGAGAAAGACCTTACCATATTTTTGAAGTGTGTAGGTTCTTTTGAAAGCATCATAAACAGCTCTCCTATCATATTGAAAAGGTTGTCCAAGCAAAATCCCACAACAATCCATAGGAGTCACATCACAAGTGACTTGATCTATGAAATGTGGGCCAAGTGCAAATTTTAAAGTGCAAGTGTGGGTGATTTATGAGCCTCTTCCACTATCCTTCCAACCCAAAGAATAAGGTTGAGGATGAGGCTCCATAGGTAACTTCAAACGCTCGACAATGGACCTCGCAATTAGATTTTTCTGCGAGCCATTATCCACTATACAATCAGTTGCAAAATTATGAAGTAAGTGGGCTCGAGTGATGAACAAAGCATCACGAGCCCCTTCGAAGAACTTACATTTACTAAGGTAACTTCATTAAGCTTACCTCGTAATTCCGTATATACTCTACTCTCTCCTACGAGACTCAAGGGGACCCTTGGAAGCATCCTCCTCTTGAGTAGTAATTACTAAACTCTTCTTTTTGAGCTTAAAGCAATCGGCTTTCTCATGCCCTTTCTTCTTACAATAATTGCAGAATTTCTTAGAAGAAGAAGAAGAAGATTTAGAAGAAGAAGAAGAAGGAGTAGAAGCGGAAGGGGAAGGAGAAGAAGGAGATGGAGAAGACACATTCTTCTTTTGAGCAAAATTCTTCTTTTGTGAGAAAGAATTATTCCCTTTTGATGAGTTTGCAACCACTTGAGTAACAGGTGTGCGGAATGCCTGCGATTGCGCCTTAAACTTGTCCTCCGCAAGCTGCGCCTGGTTGAAAACTTGATCCAACGTTTCCATAGAAACAAACATTAGTTCCCTGTACAAATGCTCCAACAAGCCACTTTGAAATTTGAGAATCAAACCTGGAACATCATCCTCCACATTCACAAGTATTCTGAACCTGTTAAACTGGAAAATATATTCTTGTACAGACATATTAGTACCTTGGCGAAAACGAAACCATTTAATAACCAATTCCCTAGAATAATTTGAAGGATAGAAATTGGTCTTAAGACATTGTACAATCTCATCCCATGTAGTGAGTTCTTGTCCTCATTTTTCGTTCCACAAGTACTTTGGCTAAGCCAGAAAGTTTTAGCTTAGCATAAGGCACTATATCATCTTACGAAAGTTGAGAGAAAGAAAACCAAGAACTCATGTCAAGAATCCAACTATTCAAGACATCAGGGTTCCTGGATCCATCATACAATGGAACTTCACAACGAACTCTCAAACGAGAATCATGAGCGAAGTTGAGGCATTATGCAAAGAAATGTCATTTACCTTCATGGCAAGATTGCCAAGGACTTCTGCCATGGTAGTGTCATTAGCCTTTTCCGCCAAAGTGTTTACAACATGGGCCAATTCTGCCACTTGGGCAGCCAAGTAGAAGCCATGTGTTCTCGGGTATAAGCCAGGAGTAAAAATGAGACAGCACTAATCAAGGAAAGAAAAATGGAACTTTTCCTTGTTACAATGGAGTGCTTCAAAATTTGAAAATTTTACTCCTAAGGCTGAAAATTTTGAAATTTTTAAACTAATCTAAGGTGCAATTTAACATTTATTAATTTAAAAATAACTTAATTAAAAAAATTAAATTTCATTAAATCAAAGATTAATGAATTTTAATCAAGCTATTAAAAAATTAAATTAATAAATACCAAATTTAACATGCTACCTTAAATAGTAAAAAATATAAAAATTACAATAAATTTTACCCTTCCAAATTCTGCATGAAATTTGCTACCATTGTGGCACACTTCTCGAGGCAAAACTCCTGTTGCATGCTTCCCGAGCAGATAAAATCCAACAGCAAATTCAGTTAAGTGCAAAAAATTTTAATAATAAAATCATGCAAAATTTTTTAATTAAGTGGCACCAAATTTTGTGCACTTATTTTTGTGCACTTGGCCATGCACAAACTCCTATGCAAATTAAAAAATTTGTGCACAAAAATTTAAGAATTTTGGGCTCCAAGCCCGCGTTGCCCTGGCCAAGCGTGGGCGACCCTAGGCACTGCCGGCCGCAGGCCCGACAGACGTCTGACAGACGCTGCCGGCTCGGCACTGCAGACAACAAGCCGTGTAGTCGCCTGTTAGGTGCTGCGTCGCAGGAAGCCAAGCCTGTAGACGCCTGACAATGCTGTCAGGCGCTACAGCGGCTTGGCCTGCTGCATTGGGGCCGCAGCCTGACAAACTGTCAGGATGACGGGCCGGCGGTCAGCGCTAGCTCCTGCCGGCTCGGCCCCGGGCATCGCGTTGTCGACAGACAGTGATGGCCATAGCAACGAGCACTGCGTGTCGGTGGCGATGATCTGTGTCGCCACGACAATACGTCGAGCGAGCGCGATCGCTGTCCAGGGACAGCGATTGTCGTCATTGTTGCCGACGCGATCGGTCGGTCGGCTACGGCAAGCCCGGCAGCAGTGTCGAATGCTGCCGTAGGCTACCGAATGCGGCGAAGACGACGAATCTATCAAGGCTTTGTAAAAAAATATATATTTTTTTTTTACAATGCAGCAAAAAATAATATATTAACAAAATAATATATTAACTTAAAATAAAAGCTTTTCTAGTACAATTTAAAAAAAAAAATTAAAAATTAACCAGGGGGTTAATTCTAAAATTTGAAAAGCTTAAATTGCAAAAATGTGAGCAACCTCCCTTCAGTAGCTCTCCTCTCAAGATCTGGTCGACACACGACCGGCGTTTGAAAGGCACCCAGATCTAAGTCGACACACGACCTAGCTTTGATGACCTCCTGGAGCTCTTCAGTACTCAAAAATGGGGGGGCGAGCGGGGTCAAATGGCTCCCTAATCCTAATTGGACCGTAGCTACGATCCAATCCCTTCCAAGGATCGGTATACGAAGAACTCTGGGGCAAACTTTTCCTATACCTCTTGAGCATAAGCAAAAAGTTGGAACGAGGGGTTTGTCGGCGAAGGAACTTCCTTCTCCGAATGGTTTTCAAGCTCCCTTTGGGCTTAAACCGAGTCCTCAATGAGAAAATATTTCTCATAATAATACTATCTCCTATCCTCTCACCTCACAAGCCCTAGTGCAAACATGAACTAGGCTATGATACCAATGAAAAGGATTGAAAATCCAACTAAGTGTTCTATTATTTACAATTCAATATATAGGCACTAATGGCCCAAAATACATAACCAACCCATGAAATCATGGATTTGATCCAATATGCTTAACCAAAAGCTACAAAGGTGCAAAGGAGAATGCACGTAAACTTCTAAGTTAAGAGAAAGGAATATTGCTAACTAGAAGATCCATTTTAGCTATCTTGAAGTACACACTTCCTACTTTGAGTTCACACTTACTAACTAACACTCTAAATGACAACTAGAAGACAACTAGTGCCCACAAGTGCATGTGAGAAGGAGACTCACTTACAATATGAATTTGCTAGAAATAAACTATGCAAACCTAGCTAGGAACTACTAGAGGGGTCATATGAAAGATCTAACATCAATCCTCATCAGTTAATGAACATAATGATTATTAATTTTTGGCCTAAGTATTTCTAATTGAATGGCTGCTAATCATGGTCTTTTTGACCTTGTGCATATGAGTAACATAGCATACTTTTATGATGTGATTATATTAACAGTCATGTAGGTTCTAATACATCAACGGTAGTACTCGAAGCAAATTAGATTTAACGGTGAGTATTACAATCGGTGAACGAACCTTTAAAGGGTAAGTGTTATGATTAAAATACCTTAAGGGTTGATTAAACTATGATTAATTCTAATAATCAGATTTAGACCAAGAGAACTAGTTACAATATTTATTCCCATGGACTAATCAACGTGCAGTTTGATAAATATTGACAGGCACGCATCTTCCTGAGCAGATCTAACGATGAGTGCTCGGAGAGGTGATTGGTTTTTAATGATATATATTTTTGTAAACATTATGAATATAGTTTTGAGCCTTGTATGGCCTAAGTCAGATTCAATAAAAATTAAAATATTTAAAAGACTATTCGATGATTAAATTGCTTCTAATATGTTATCCATGAAGATAATGGAAACCAGCTTTTAAGGGATACACAAAGCCATTTAATTAAAAGGTTTAATTTGTGTAAGGTTTGAATATGAATTATTGAATTAATGATTGTTTTAATTTGACTTTCACCGAGGACATAAGTTACAGAATATTTAAATGAATTAACTAAACTTAAATTTTAAACATTGATTTTCATATATATATGTGCAACATACTTTGAACTAACCCTCATGCAGGTTCACGTGATCTAACGCAAGCACTCATCTCAAAGAAAATTCTACAGATGTGCATGTTCAAAACTACAAATAAAATAAGAGTGTTTATTTTAAGAGTTTTATATAAGGTCAAAATAACATAGAATACATTTATTTGTTATACAATGAAAGATTTATCCTTGGCTAATCCTCCTATAGGTTTAAATGATCTAACAGAAGTGCTTCGTTCGAATTAAATCCGATGACATGTGCATTATAATATGAACTATTTTTATCCTCACAAACACATAGTCAGCAATGACATTGATACCGGATTAGACCGAAGTACAATAAAAAGCTTTGTAATAGAAATAGTACAAATTTAGATAGTATTTGAGGAAAGGAAATTTTAGATGATCAAACTAAATCCCATAGACTATACCAAGATTAGCAAAAGCAAGCTACTTAAATAATAAATTTGATACCCGAAAGCCACATGAACTATGTTGCAAACAATAAGCATAAACTAATTTTTGGTGATAAGAAGCCCAATTCTAAGTGGTTTAGAATAGCTAGATAGCACACACAGAGATCAAGCTAGAGGATGACAACTGTAAGGTCCAGATGAGGCCAAAAATAATTGAATCAAGAACCAAAGGCTATAAAAGAAGCAACCATGGTCAGAATCAGTATCAAGCATTAGATATAGCATTTTTGCTAGGAGGTATATTTGAGTGCCCTATGAAATTTGTTGGTGTATCCTTTGTATCTATTTTCTTTGTCATACCTCATTATTCCCCTTTATTGTGCAGGTTTTGGTAGAGTTGTGCTTGAGAAGCTGAGAATATTTCTAGTTTTTTTTTAGCCTAAAGTCCAGATATTCTTCCTGTTATCATATTGAGAGAGGAGAATTGAAGAATTCTTGTTACATTATTTGAACAAGATCTTCTCATTGTATTAAAAAATTGTAATAGATTTTAATGGCTCTCTACCCACTCTACATATAATTTTATTGAAAAATTAATACAATTTTGTGATTCAATTCTATCATTTTTTGTCTACAGTTCTATGTATTTTCCTCATAGCAGATTACATTATTTAAATGTGTTATGAGTGTTTCTTTCTTTGGCTAAATTTTAGATTTATTACGATATTTGAATGAGTCTAATAGCACCAATTTATCTTTTTCCCATTCTTTCTGTTCATATTATAAATGTTGTTAAATTGCTATAACAACCTAATGAATCTAGGCACCGGTCTACATAAGGCATAATAATTGTTGTTGTCTTTGCTTGATTATTTTAAAATAAGTAGTTTACAACTCAAATATGGAGTGCTTAAATTTGAAATATCTGAATTTTATCATTGAGTTTTCCTTACCCTTTCTAATTCATTTCTTTAGTAATATACTTTTACTTAGAATAAAGAGGTAGGTTGACCAGAGCTTGTAATAGCTCGTTGGTTCAAAATATTTTTTTATAGCGTGACAATAATATCATATGGATACAAGAAATTATTTCAACAAGGGTATGAACAAAGGGCTATGAGACATTAATTGATTAATAAGTGGTTTATGTAAGTATTCAATTACTTAGGGGTATGAAGTGAGGGGTATTTAGTTAGAGGTATGAAAATAGGGGTATGAAGAAAGGGGTATGAATAAAGGGTATGAAGTTAGGGGTATGAATAAAGGAGTATAAAGTAAGGGGTATGAAGTGAATAAATTTAGGGGTATGAAGTGAGGAGCATGAGATCTTAATTGATTAAAGAAGTGGTTTTTGTAAGTATTCAATTAGTTAAGGGTATTAAGAAAGGGGTATGAAGTGAGGGGTATGAATAAAGGGGTATGAAGTGAGGGTATGAATAAAGGGATATTATACATTAATTGATTAAAGAAGCAGTTTTTATAAGTATTCAATTACTTATGGGTATGAAGTGAGGGGTATTTAGTGAGGGGTATGAATAAATGGGTATGAAGTTAGGGGTATGAAGAAAATAGTATGAAATTAGGGATATGAAGTTAGGGGGTATGAAGAAATGGGTATGAAGTGAATGAAATTAGGGGTATGAAGTGAGGGATATGAGACCTTAATTAATTAAATAAGTTTTTGTAAGTATTGAATTAGTTAGGGATATGAAAAAAGGGGTATGAACTAAGGGGTATGAAGAAAGGCGTATGAAGTGAGGGGTATGAAGAAAGCTATATGAGACATTAATTGATTAAAAAAAGTGGTTTTTATAAGTATTCAATTACCTATGGGTATCAAGTGAGGGGTATTTAGTGAGGGGTATAAATAAAGGGGTATGAACAAAAGGGTATGAAGTTAGGGGTATGAAGAAACGGGTATGAAGTTAGGGGTATGAAGTTAGGGGGTATGAAGAAAGCGGTATAAAGAAATATGTATGAAGTGAGGGGTATGAATTTAGGGGTATGAATAAAAGGGTATGAAGAAAGGGGTATGAAGTGAGGGGTATGAATAAAGGGGTGTGAAGTTATGGGTATGAAGTTAGGGGTATGAGACCTTAATTGATTAAAGTTAGGGGTATGAGAGAGGGGTATGAAGAAATGGGTATGAAAAAAGGGTATGAATTGAAGGATATGAAGTTAGGGGTATGAGATCTTAATTGATTAAAGAAGTGATATTTTTTTAATTTTAATTTTTTTTAATTGTAATAGTTAATTTTTAAAAAAAAATAGGAACTTTAAATTTTTTATTTTAACTTTTATTTTTTTATTTTTCTTAGGAACTTTACAATTTAAATTTAAATTTTAAATTTTAAATTTTTAACCTTAGAAAAAAACAAAAAAAATAAAAACGTTAGAAAATCAAACTTTTTTAAAAACTTTAAAAAATCCAAAAAAATCAATGTTTCTTCATACCCATCACTTCACAACCCTAACTTCATACCCCTTTATTCATACCCCTAACTTCATACCCCTTTCTTCATACCCCTAACTTCATACCCCTCACTTCATACCCCTCACTAATTGAATACTTACAAAAACTAATTCTTTAATCAATTAATGTCTCATACCCCTAACTTCAAGGTTTAGGATTTAGGATTTAGTTAAAGAAGTGGTTTTTGTAAGTATTCAATTATTTAGGGGTATGAGATATTAATTGATTAAAGAAGTAATTTTTGTAAGTATTTAATTAGTTAGGGGTATGAAGTGAGGGGTATGAAGAAAGGGTTATGAAGTTAATGGAGTTAGGGGTATGACGTGAGGGGTATGAGACTTTATTTGATTAAATAAGTGGTTTTTGTAAGTATTCAATTAGTTAGGGGTATGAAGAAAGGGATATGAAGTGAGGGGTATGAAGAAAGGGGTATGAACTGACAATTATGAACAAAGAGATATGAGATATTAATTGATTAAAGAAGTGGTTTTTGTAAGTATTCAATTACTTATGGGTATCAAGTGATGGGTATTTAGTGAGGGGTATGAAGAAAGGGTTATGAATAAAGAGGCATGAAGTTAGAGGTATGTATTTAGGGGTATGAAGTGAGGGGTAAAAAGGGTATGAAGTTAGGGGTATGAAGTGATGACTATGAATAAAGGGATATGATACATTAATTGATTAAATAAGTGCTTTTTGTAAGTATTCAATTACTTATGGGTATGAAGTGAGGGGCATTTAGTGAGGGGTATGAAGAAAGGGGTATGAATTTAGGGGGTATGAAGTAAATGAATTTAGGGGTATGAAGTGAGGGGTATGAGACCTTAATTGATTAAAGAAGTAGTTTTTTTAATTATTCAATTAGTTAGGGGTATGAAAAAAGGGGTATTAAGTGAGGGGTATGAATAAAAGGGTATGAAGTGAGGGGTATGAATAAAGGTATACGAGTCATTAATTGATTAAAGAAGTGGTTTTTGTAAGTATTCAATTACTTAGGGGTGTGAAGTGAGGGGTATTAAGTGAGGGGTATTTAGTGAGGGGTATGAAGAAAGGGGTATGAATAAATAGGTATGATGTTAGAGATATGAAGAAAAGGGTATGAAGTAAGGGGTATGAATTTAGGGGTATGAAGTTATGGGTATGAAGTAAGGGGTATGAAGATAGGGGTATGAATAAAGGGGTATGAAGTGAATGAATTTAGGGGTATGAAGTGTGGGGTATGAGACCTTAATTGATTAAATAAGTGGTTTTTGTAAGTATTCAATTAGTTAGGGATATGAATAAATAGGTATGAAGTGAGGGGTATGAATAAATAGGTATGAAGTGAGGGGTATGAAGAAAGGGATATGAGACATTAATTGATCAAAGAAGTTTTTTAAGTATTCATTTACAAGGGGTATGAAGTGACGGGTATTTAGTGAGGGGTATGAAGAAAGGGGTATGAATAAATGGGTATGAAGTTAGGGGTAAGAAGAAAGAGGTATGAATTTAGAGGTATGAAGTTAGGGGGTATGAAGAAATGAGTATGAAGTGAATGAAGTTAGGGATATTAAGTGAGGGGTATGAGACCTTAACTGATTAAAGAAGTGGTTTTTGTAAGTATTCAATTAGTTAGGGGTTTGAATAAAGTGGTATGAAGTGAGGGTTATGAAGAAATGGTATGAAGTGATGGGTATGTAAAAAGATAAATGAGACATTAATTGATTAAAGAAGTGGTTTTTGTAAGTATTCAATTACTTATGGGTATGAAGTGAGGGGTATTTAATGAGGGGTATGAAGAAATGTCTATGAATAAATGGGTATGAAGTTAGAGGTATAAATTTAGGGGTATGAAGAAATGGGTATGAAGTTAGGGGTATGAAGAAAGGGATATGAATAAAGGGGTATGAATTTAGGGGTATGAATTTAAGGGTATGAAGCAAGGGGTATGGAGAAAGGGATATTAAGTCAGGGGTGTGAAGTGAAGGGTATGAAGTTAGGCATATGAAACATTAATTTATTAAATTTAGGGGTATGAAGTGAGGGATATGAAGAAAGGGGTATGAATTGAAGGGTATGAAGTTAACGGTATGAAGTTAGGGGTATGAAATGAGGAGTATGAAGTGAGGGGTATGAAGTGAAGGGTATGAAGTGAGGGGTATGAGACCTTAATTTATTAAATAAGTGGTTTTTGTAAGTATTTAATTAGTTAAGGGTACAAATAAAGGGGTATGAAAAAAGGGGTATGAAGTGAGGGGTATGAAGAAAGGGATATGAGACATTAATTGATTAAATAAATAGGTTTTGTAAGTATTCAATTACTTAGGGTATGAATTTAAGGGTATTTATTGATGTGTATGAATAAATAGGTATGAATAAAGGGGTATGAAGTTAGGGGTATGAATTTAGGGGTATGAATTTAGGGGTATGAAGTTAGGGGGTATGAATAAAGAGGTATAAAGTGAATGAAGTTAGGGGTATGAAGTGAGGGGTATGAGACCTTAATTGATTAAAGAAGTGGTTTCTATAAGTATTCAATTAGTTAGGGGTATGAAAAATGGGATATGAATTAAGGGGTATGAAGAAAAGTGTATAAAGTTAGGGGTATGAAGAAAGAGATATGAGATATTAATTGATTAAAGAAGTGGCTTTTGTAAGTATTCAATTACTTAAGGGTATGAAGGTAGGGGTATTTAGTGATGGGTATGAAGAAAGGGGTATTAATAAAGGGGTAAGAATTTAGGTGTAAGAAGAAAGAGATATTAATTTAGAGGTATGAAGTTAGGGGGTATGAATAAAGGAGTATGAATTGAATGAAGTTAGGGGTATGAGAAATTAATTGATTAAAGAAGTGGTTTTTGTAAGTATTCAATTAGTTAGGGGTATGGAAAAATGGGTATGAAGTGAGGGTTATGAAGAAGGGGATATGAAGTGAGGAGTATGAAAAAAGAGATATGAGACTTTAATTAATTAAAAAAGTGGTTTTTTTAAGTATTCAATTACTTAGGGGTATGAAGTGAGGGGTATTTAATGAGGGGTATGAAGAAATGTCTTTGAATAAAGGGGTATGAATAAATGGGTATGAAGTTAGAGATATGAATTTAGGGGTATGAAGAAATGGTTATGAAGTTAGGGGTATGAAGAAAGGGGTATGATGTTAGGGGTATGAAGTTAAGGGTATGAAGAAAGGGGTATGTGTAACGACCCAAAAATCACACAAACAAAAAATACAAAAATAGAAAGAGTTTTTTTTTACTAAGGAGAGGGATACATGAACCCCTAACCCCAACTAACATTTACCTAAAGTTTTAATCCCCTAAGTTTTCCTGGAAGTTACATCTCATGAAGTACCCTAACACAAATCCGTCTATGTAGGAGTATAATGTGTCACTGCAGATAAGCCCATCTATCCCATCATTCTCGATGAGCTAGACCTATCACCCTCAGTCCATCGAAGGTATACACGCATCTCCATACCATACACAAATCAGTCTATGTAGGTATGCTATGAGTATTGCGAGTTAAGCTATCTATCTCATCTCCACGATGAGCTATCTTAACTCAGATGTAATCTCTTCACAACTTAGTCCTTTACCTCCCTAAGGGGGTCTCAATTCCCTTAGGTCTCCTATGTTCACCCTAAGGGGTTCTCAATTCCCTTAGGTTACCTATGTTCACCCTAAGGGGTTCTTAATTCCCTTAGGTCACCTCTGAGTTCACCCTAGAACTCTACACTTAGATTTCTATCATCAAACAACCAAAATTATTACATCAAGTTACCACCACATCAAAAAGCAATCACCAAGCATCTAGAAAATAAATCAAACTTAACACTAAAAGAGAATCAACTACATAACATAACAAAATACAGAAATAAAGGAAAGGTAACATATTTAAACCAATAAATAGTTAGTGCATCAAAATTTGCATGGTAAATCCTTCTTACTTTAAGGAATATTACAATAACCGCATTGGGGATATCTCCCCACAATTCTAATCTATTTGAGCATAAATAAATCAACATGATATGCCATTACCTATACTTGTTTCCATTGAACTCCTTGCTTCTCCAAGCTTCCCATTGGATCTTTGAGGGTAGTAGGGGATCAAGATACTCATGGTTCAGGATAGGCATACCTTTAAATGCATCTACTCATTTATTTTTCCAAATTGCAACTATACAAAATTCAATTAAGTTTCTAACCATCTAATGCATAATGAATTTCATAAAAGAACCTTTACTTTTATTTTCCCCTCTCAAGTTCCCTTAGAGAGTCATCCATATTTTGCTACTTAGATCAAGGCTTAACTTCAATCAAATTCATTCATGTTTTAAAGCATTAAAGTCCCATACCCTTAACCTTTAAAACAATATCATTCCCTAAATCAAAGCCCCATAACTTCAATTCAAAGAATAAATCTACATCCTTTTTAATCCGCAATTTCCAATCAACCAATTACTTTTTAAAGCATTAAAGTCCCATACCTTTAACCTTTAAAACAATCATTCCCTTCATTCCCTAAAGTGAAGCCCCATAACTTCAAATCAAAGAATAAATCCACATCCTTTTTAATTTAAAACTCCTAAGATAATCAACTTTAATCAAAGGAGTTTTTTTTTTTAATTAAAAACCTTCCTTAAATTCCATATAAATAAATCAAAGGTTCCTTTCTAATTAAAAGCCTTCAATAAATTTCATATAAATCAAAGGTCCTTTCTAATTAAAAACCTTTAATAAAATCCATATAAATCAAAGGTCCTTTCTAATTAAAAACCTTTAAAGAAAATTTCATATTAACTAAAGGTTCTTTCTAATTAAAAGCCTTTAATAAATTTCATATAAATCAAAGGTCCTTTCTAATTAAAAACCTTTAAAAAATTTCATATTAACTAAAGGTTCTTTCTAATTAAAAGCCTTTAATAAATTTCATATAAATCAAAGGTCCTTTCTAATTAAAAACCTTTAAAAAAATTTCATATTAACTAAAGGTTCTTTCTAATTAAAAGCCTTTAATAAATTTCATATAAATCAAAGGTCCTTTCTAATTAAAAACCTTTAATAAAATTTCATATAAATCAAAGGTCCTTTCTAATTAAAAACCTTTAAAGAAATTTCATATTAACTAAAGGTTCTTTCTAATTAAAAGCCTTTAATAAATTTCATATAAATCAAAGGTCCTTTCTAATTAAAAACCTTTAATAAAATTTCATATAAACTAAAGGTTCTTTCTAATTAAAAGCCTTTAATAAATGCCATATAAATCAAATATTCTTTCTAATTAAAAACCTTTAATAATTTTTTTATAAAACTAAGGTTCCTTTCTAAATAAAACCTTACATAACACCTTCACAAGACAGAGTCTACAACCTCTATGAATAATTGACGTTCAAGAAGATAGAAGATGGTATTGCTCTTACCTCCACCTTAATAGAGTTCCCACTCTTGGAGCACAACGCTCTCAGTTACTCAGTGCTATCAACTCCACAATGCTCTCGGACACCCATTGCCCTCGAGCCCCATAATGCTCCCTTTAACATGTCACGGTTTTGACCATGCTCAACGCTCATTTATCAAGCGCACTCTCGTTTTCATTGAAGCATACTCTGGATTCACCAAAACACACCCAGGTTTCACTAAAGCATCCTCTGGCTTCACTAAAACACAACAGTTTCACTAAAGTATCCTGGCTTATTAAAAAAAAGAATTTTTCTTAAAACACACTGCTTACTAAAATATATGGTGGTTTCTTAAAACACAGTGCCTTCCAAGACATATGGTGGTTTCTTAAAACACAGTGCCTTACCAAAACATATGGTGGTTTCTTAAAATGCACAGTGCTCCTCAAAACATATGGTGGTTTCTTAAAAACATAGTGCCTTACAAGAATATGGTGGTTAAAAACACCTTAAAATATATGGTGGTTTCTTAAAAACATAGCACCATTAAAATATATGGTGGTTTCTTAAAAATACACATTGCCTTAAAACATATGGTGGCTTCTTAAAAATCACAATGTCTTAAAACATATGGTGGCTTCTTAAAAATGCGCATTAAAACATATGGTGGCTTCTTAAAAACATAACCTTATAAATATATGGTGGCTTCTTAAAAATATACAATGCCTTACCAAGATATTTGGTGGCTTCCTTAAAAATACACAATGCCTTATAAACTTATGGTGGCTTCTTAAAACACAATAGCCTTACCAAGACATATGGTGGCTTCTTAAAATACACAACACCATTACAACATATGGTGGCTTCTTAAAAACATACATTGCCTTACCAACATATGGTGGCTTCTTAAAAACATACAAAGCCTTACCAACATATGGTGGCTTCTTAAAAACATACAACACCTTACCAACATATGGTGGCTTCTTAAAAACACACAATGCCTTACCAACATATGGTGGCTTCTTAAAACATACAACTTGCAGTGCTCTACAAACCTAGATGTAGGTGGTTTCCATCCTTACCAAAGACCTCTCACGCTATAGGGAGTATAACCATTCGGTTTCCACCAAAACAATGCATGCAATTAAATAGGTTAAAGCATAAACATTCCAACCTTAATCCTTCTACGGCTGGAACTTGGTGGCATCTCGGTTCTCTCTCTCTCCCTTGCTTGTGGTGCATTTCCTTCCTCTGCTTCTGCTGGTCTGCATCCTCCTTCTTCCTTGCGTTCTCCCTTATTTTTTCTTCTCCTTGTCCCTAGCACCTTACGTGCCTCTCTGCCTAGGTGGCCCATCCACCATCCTCTCGAATCCCGAGCCCCTGCCTTCAATGCGCCATCCCCTATCCTCTATGCATTTCCTCCCATAATTCCCATATTTGGAAATTAGTAGCCTTAGGCTACTTCATAGGTTTTACTCTATAGGGAAAGGGATAATGACGTCTTCTTAAAAATGAATGATGGCTCTTTTAATTTAAAATATCATTCTTTTGATATTTACCAACATTAAAATATATATATCTTTAATTACACAATTTCATTATTGTGTTTTTTTCTTTTTAATAAAATATATCTATTATTACACACATATATAATTTTTTTAAAATGAATTCTCTTTCATTTATTTCAATTAATTAAAGTCTTTTAATGAATTCTCAATTATCATTAAAAAGAACACTTTTAATTAATTTAAAAGAAAATTCATTTGTTAATTGCATTGAAGTTTACTAATGAGCTCCAATGAGCCAAACATTATTTAATTAAAACTTCATCAATTAATTTAAAGAAATATTTATCCGGCATATAAATTTAATTTGCTTTCCTTCATAAGAGTTATGTGCTATTTTCACTTCAACATGGCAGTTTAATTTATGCATCTATATACATCTTGCGATTGTTCTCCTATAGAAACCCCAATCATTAAACTACTCAAGCCATGATGCAGTAGAGAGCAAATAAATTTACACAACAACAAAGAGGGAGTCTTTCCATCGACCCAATCACCTATCTTAGCTAGAGATTTTATGATAGCTACTAGGCTATCAACTAAAGCTCAAGGTGATCAGTCATCGATGATTATCCCTTCCATCAATGCATACCTATATGAAGGTATCTATCCATGTTACCTCTGAGTACCTTAATCATCATTTCCCCTGATCTTTGGTACCCTCATTTCTGGTGGGTGATTCTACCTGTTCCACCTACGAGTGCACCTGATCCTGCACACTTGGCAATATGTTAGCGATATCACGCCATTATAAATCAACTAAACATCATATAGTTGGTTCAATTGTTCAAACTAGGTATCACCACATCATAGGTTAATACATTGTTTTCTTGTGCCATAAAGTCAGCTAGGGAGGGTCATGACATCCTCCCCCACTAGAATTAAACATCATCCTCGGTGTTTCTAGTTTTCCTTTTGTTTTTAATAGAAAGTAAAATTATTACATCATATAGCCTCAAACAAAAAGGGAAAATATTTTTGCATAACCTCCACTTTCTCCCAAGTGGCATTCTTCTCATAGAACTGGTCCCACTGGACCTTACACTATTCGAGAGTCCGATTCCATAGAGATTTAGAATGAAACTCAAGAATCTTCATCGGTAGTACTTCAATGGCCTCTGGATTTACCATCTGCAATTTAGAAACATCCCACACATGTTCAGGGTTAGCAACATATTTCCTAAGCAAGGATATGTGGAAGGTGTCATGGATTTTGGATAGATTAGGTGGTAATGCAAGTCGGTATGCAACCGGATTGATATTTTCTATGATCTCAAAGGGCCCCACAAAATGTGGATCCAACTTCATGGATTTGATAGCACTTTTCTTTGGCTTAACCCTTAAGAACACCTTATCTCCAATATAATACTCTCTTGGAGTCCTTTTTAGATCTGCATAACTCTTCTACCTATCCGTAACTTCTTTAAGCCTTTGCCTAATTTCTTTTAGCTACTCTTCCATTACCCTGACCATTTCTGGCCCAATCACAACTCGATCCTCTAGGTTGTCCCAAGACAATGGTGTTCTACACTTTCACCCATACAAGGCATCGAAAGGTGCCATTCCTAGCGAGGAGTGATGTCCATTATTGTAGGTAAACTCTACCAAAGGTAGACAATATTCCCATTGATATTTGTGATCCATGCAGTACATGCGAAGCATGTCTTCCAGAACTTGGTTTACCCACTCCGTTTGACCATCGGTTTTAGGGTGGTATGCTGAACTCATATTCAGTTTCATACCAACTACACTATGAAGGGATTTCCAAAATTCAGAAGTGAATTTAGAGTCCCTATCTAAGATAATTACCTCAAGAAATCCATGCAATCGAAATACCTCTTTGATGAATCTGTTCGCCACTACTTGAGCATCATCCTTGGTATTTCCCGGTATGAAGTGGGTAACCTTAGTCAATTTTTTGACCACTACAAATATGGCATCATGTTGGTATCGAGTCTTGGGTAAACCCACAATAAAATCCATAGATATAACCTACCATTTTTGCATAGGTATATCATGTAGATGAAGTTTTCCTATAGGATGTTGGCGTTCTACCTTAACTTTCTGACATTCGAGGCATCGAGCAACAAAATCCATGATGTCCTTCTTCATACCTACCCAAAAGAAGGCTCTTTTCATGTTTTCTCACATTTTGGCTCCTCTCGAATGAGCAGAATAAGGAGATCTATGAGCCTCTTGCATTATCAAGTTTCTCAAATCACCTATCTTTGGTATGATGACTCTTCCCTTATAACACAAAAATTCATATTTCACACTAAATTCCTTATTTCCTTTAGGATATCTATCCATATTGACTCGAATTCCTTGGCAATACTCATCCTGAGATTGCTCCTATCTCACTCGATCCATCAGGTCCATGTGAATTCTAGTTATGGTTGCTATATATTTCCTTCTACTTAAAGCATCAACTACTTTATTCTCTTTTCCTTTTATGTATTCAATTTCAAAGTCATACTCAGTGATAAATTCCACCCATCTTCTCTGTCTCGCATTGAGTATTGGTTGGGTGAATATATACTGTAGACTTTGATGGTCTATCTTTAATTCGAAGGGCCTTCCCACCAAGTAGTGGTGCCAAACCTTTAAAGCATGCACTACTACAACTAGCTCTAAATCATGCGTAGCATAATTAAATTCATGCTTTTTGAGCTTCCTTGAAGTATATGCCACCACTAACTCCTCTTGTGAGAGCACCCCACCCAACCCATCTATTGATGCATCAATGCACACTGAAAAGTCCCCTTGAGGATCGAGAACCTTTAGTATCGGTGCAGTAGTAAGCTTATGCTTTAGTAGTCCAAAGGCAGCCTCACACTTCTCTGACCACTTGAATTCTTTCCCCTTCTTCTGAAGGTTTGTTATGGGTCCAAAAATATTGGAGTAATCCTTTATATAACGTCTATAATAGCCCGTTAACCCCATGAAACTTTGCACTTCAGTGACATTAGTAGGGGGTGGCCAATTTAGAATAGCCTCTATCTTCTCTGGATCCACAACAATCCCTTTTGCTGATATAACATGTCCAAGATATCGTACCTCTAGGACATAGAATTCACTCTTAGCTAGATTTCCATAAAGTTGATTCTTCCTCAACAATTCCAACATGATCCTAAGATGCTTATCATGCTCTTATTTATCTCGAGAGTATATAAGGATATCATCTAGGAATACCAGGACAAATTGGTCCAAGTGTCTCTGGAACACACTGTTCATTAGGTTCATGAAAGCATCTAGGGCATTAGTCAGTCCAAAGGGTAGAACTATAAACTCATAATGCCCATACCTAGTCTTAAATATCATTTTATGAGTGTCTTCCTCATGAATCCTTAATTGGTGATACCCTGACCTCAGATCGATCTTAGTAAACACCTTGGCATCCTTCAATTGATCAAATAAATCTTCAATCCTAGGTAAAGGGTATCGATTCTTGATTGTAGCCTTATTTAGCATCTTGTAATCAATACACAATCTCAACGAACCATCCTTCTTTTTCACGAATAAAACTGGTGCACCCCATGGTGACACACTTGGTTTTATCAAACCCTTCTCCAATAATCCTTGCAATTGAACCTTTAGTTCTCACATTTCAGTAGGATTCATCCGATACGAGGATCTATGAATAGGTTTGACTCCCATCATAAGTTCAATCGTGAAGTCAAATTCTCATACAGGAGGTAATCCAGGTAGGTCCTCTGGAAATACATCCTAAAAATCTTATAAAATTGGATGATGTCTTAGTATTTCCTCCTTTTCATGGTCCTCCACTTCATTAAGTTTTACCACATACACTATCCCACCTCTCTTTAGGGCCTTTTTCAATTGCATAGCGGACAACATTTGGGGTTCAAATACCCCTTGTTTGCTATGAATTCTTAGTCTCTCTCCACCTTCCTCTGAATACTCAATCCATCGGTCTTGGAAATTGACTAAGGCTTTATGAGCCTATAGCCAATCCATCCCTAGGATCACATCAAAGGCATGTAGGGGAGCTACATATAAACAACATTCTATAGTCCCTTCAGGTAGAGTAACTTCTGCCATAGGATAACACTGGTTTACCGAGTAGGTCTACCTAAAACTATACTCAACCTTCCACCCATGAGCTAAATGTCCAGGCCTTTTCGACATAGTCCTTGCTAGACTAGATGAAATAAAACTATTAGTGGCTCCACTATCTATCAAAATGTTTACTTGCTTATTGAAAACCTTACCTTTCACAAGTAATGGGGTGGCTTGTCCCTCTAGCTTCTGCTTCTCGATTGTGGCATAGATCCGATGTTCTGGTTCCTTCCCTTTTGCATTAGTTGAGCTAGTCCCTTCCCGATATGGACACTGATTATAGTAATGAGATCCTCTATAATTGTAGCACCCTTCCTTGGGTCCTTGCTATTTTTTTAGTTTCTCATTCCCATTCTTAACTACTGGAATTGGATCTTGCGACTTCTGTGGTTGAGGTTTCGTGTTGTTGGGCTTGTTATCCTTCTTACAAAAGTTCTTCTTGAACTTATTTCGATTCCCATAAGGTTTCTTCTCAAGATTTTGAGGATTCTTGGCCTTTCGCTCTTGCTCAACCTCCCATTTTACAAACCCATTACTATTCCTCTTCTTTAGCTCTTGTCAAACTTGCTCGGGTAGAGTGTCATACTTATAATAGAAGTGTGACTCTACTTTCTTTGCTAGGTCATATACCTTTTGTAGTGATTTGGGCTCCTACATCTCCACATCATGCTTTAACCTAGATTCCAATCCAAGAATGAACTTATGAACTCACATCTTCTCATTATAAATAGGTACATATTTGAACAACCTTACCAGCTTCTTGTAGTACACCTCTACTATGTTGGTTCCTTGTCTGAGACTAGAAAATTCTTCAAACTTTAAGGTATAGAAATGCTCTATTAGGAATATCTTCTTAAAGATGTTGATAAACTCTTCCCATGGAGTATCAATGGGTTCAATCTTAGTTTCCTCATAGTGGGTTTCCCACCACTCCAGAGTAGCCCCTTCCAGGTTAATCATAGCCCAAAGCATTTGGGTTCTAGATGAGTAGCCTTTTACCATAAAGTGAACCTCTGCTTCTCTTAGCCATGCTTCCATTGCATCCCCATCACCCTCTCCATCAAACTTGGAGATACTGATGTTTTTCATGTCCCTAGCTATTTCCTTTTTTGCTAAGGCTCTAGCTTGTACTTGCTCTATAGTTAGTCCATTATCTAGGCTAATCTCTGAGCCTCAAACTTGCGAATTCTGATTCGTAGCCATTTCTAGCAACTATCTTATCTGATCCTGCATAGCAATGATCATAGCGGTGAGGTCTTCTACCTCCCTATTGGGGTTTGTTGGTTCCCCATCCTGGTTTTCTTCTTCGACATTACTTTGCCAAGTTTTTCTAGGTGTAGGCCTCCCTCTTCTGGTCTTAGGTGGCATCTTAACCTGATTCCATCCAAGAAAGAAGATTAGATTATAGTTTCATCTTAAGTTGTATCTCTAATCAAGCCATAATATAGAGTTCTCTTGCTATATGCGCTAACAATATAACTAGGGTGATATCCCAGGCTAGGATGTGTCATTGATACCAAAGTCCCTACTAAGGCATCCTAACATCCACTCTACCTTGGGGTTTATGCCCGTCAGATTCTAGAAAATAGGGTATTCTAGATCATCCTATCTTTAGCCCCTTTTCTTAGGCAAGCCTTCATTGGATACATCTAATTCCCTTTTTAGCACACATATAATCTCTATACCCTCATACCTAGAGCTCTGATACCAAATGTAATGACCCAAAAATCACACAAATAGAAAATACAAAAATAGAAAGAGTTTTTTTTTACTAAGGAGAGGGATACATGAACCCTTCATGAACCCCTAACCCCAACTAACATTTACCTAAAGTTTTAATCCCCTAAGTTTTCCTGGAAGTTACATCTCATGAAGTACCCTAACACAAATCCATCTGTGTAGGAGTATAATGTGTCACTGTAGATAAGCCCATCTGTCCCATCATTCTCGATGAGCTAGACCTATCACCCTCAGTCCATCAAAGGTATACACGCATCTCCATACCATACACAAATTAGTCTGTGTAGGTATGCTATGAGTATTATGAGTTAAGCTATCTATCTCATCTCCACGATGAGCTATCTTAACTCAGATGTAATCTCTTCACAACTTAGTCCTTTACCTCCCTAAGGGGGTCTCAATTCCCTTAGGTCTCCTATGTTCACCCTAAGGGGTTCTCAATTCCCTTAGGTTACCTATGTTCACCCTAAGGGGTTCTTAATTCCCTTAGGTCACCTCTGAGTTCACCCTAGAACTCTACACTTAGATTTCTATCATCAAACAACCAAAAGTATTACATCTAGTTACCACCACATCAGAAAGCAATCACCAAGCATCTAGAAAATAAATCAAACTTAACACTAAAAGAGAATCAACTACATAACATAACCAAATACAAAAATAAAGGAAAGGTAACATCTTTAAACCAATAAATAGTTAGTGCATCAAAATTTGCATGGTAAATCCTTCTTACTTTAAGGAATATTACAATAACCGCATTGGGGATATCTCCCCACAATTCTAATCTATTTGAGCATAAATAAATCAACATGAGATGCCATTACCTATACTTGTTTCCATTGAACTCCTTGCTTCTCCAAGCTTCCCATTGGATCTTTGAGGGTAGTAGGGGATCAGGATACTCATGGTTCAGGATAGGCATACCTTTAAATGCATCTACTCATTTATTTTGCCAAATTGCAACTATACAAAATTCAATTAAGTTTCTAACCATCTAATGCATAATGAATTTCATAAAAGAACCTTTACTTTTATTTTCCCCTCTCAAGTTCCCTTAGAGAGTCATCCATATTTTGCTACTTAGATCAAGGCTTAACTTCAATCAAATTCATTCATGTTTTAAAGCATTAAAGTCCCATACCCTTAACCTTTAAAACAATCTCTTTCATTTTCATTCCCTAAATCAAAGCCCCATAACTTCAATTCAAAGAATAAATCTACATCCTTTTTAATCCACAATTTCCAATCAACCAATTACTTTTTAAAGCATTAAAGTCCCATACCTTTAACCTTTAAAACAATCATTCCCTTCATTCCCTAAAGTGAAGCCCCATAACTTCAAATCAAAGAATAAATCCACATCCTTTTTAATTTAAAACTCCTAAGATAATCAACTTTAATCAAAGGAGTTTCTTTTTTTAAATTAAAAACCTTCCTTAAATTCCATATAAATAAATCAAAGGTTCCTTTCTAATTAAAAGCCTTCAATAAATTTCATATAAATCAAAGGTCCTTTCTAATTAAAAACCTTTAATAAAATCCATATAAATCAAAGGTCCTTTCTAATTAAAAACCTTTAAATAAATTTCATATTAACTAAAGGTTCTTTCTAATTAAAAGCCTTTAATAAATTTCATATAAATCAAAGGTCCTTTCTAATTAAAAACCTTTAAATAAATTTCATATAAACTAAAGGTTCTTTCTAATTAAAATCCTTTAATAAATTCATATAAATCAAAGGTCCTTTCTAATTAAAACCTTTAATAAAATTCATATAAATCAAAGGTCCTTTCTAATTAAAAACCTTTAAATAAATTTCATATTAACTAAAGGTTCTTTCTAATTAAAGCCTTTAATAAATTTCATATAAATCAAAGGTCATTTCTAATTAAAAACCTTTAATAAAATTTCATATAAACTAAAGGTTCTTTCTAATTAAAAGCCTTTAATAAAATATTTATAAAACTAAGGTTCCTTTCTAAATAAAACCTTACACAACACCTTCACAAGATAGAGTCTACAACCTCTACGAATACCTAGCATTCAAGCAGATAGAAGATGGTATTGCTCTTACCTCTGCCTTAATAGAGTTCCCACTCTTGGAGCATAGTGCTCTCCATTACTCAGTGCTATCGACTCCACAATGCTCTTGGACACCCATTGCCCTTGAGCCCCATAATGCTCCCTTCAACATGTCGTAGTTTCGACCATGCTCAATGCTCATTTATCAAGCACACTCTAGTTTTCACTAAAGCATACTCTAGCTTCACCAAAACACACCCAAGTTTCACTAAAGCATCCTCTGGCTTCACTAAAACACACTCATGTTTCACTAAAGCATACTGTTCATAAAACATTAAACAATTGGTTTTAAAATTTAAGATATGGTGGTTTACTAAAACACAGTAGCTTCACTAAAGAATACTGTGGTTTCTTAAAATCACAACACTTACCAAAATATATAGTGGTTTCTTAAAACACCAATGCCTTTAAAACATATGGTGGTTTCTTAAAACACAATGCCTTCAATATTGGGTTTTAATTACATTTAAAAATATGGTGGTTTTAAAAACATATGCCTTAAAACATATGGTGGTTTCTTAAAAATACACAGGCCTTTAAACATATGGTGGCTTCTTAAAAATACACAGAGCTTTACCAAAACATATGGTGGTTTCTTAAAAATACACAACGCCTTACCAAGACATATGGTGGCTTCTTAAAAATACACAACACCTTACTTTGAAAAGTATGGTGGTTTCCTTAAAAATACACATCGCCTTACCAACATATGGTGGCTTGTTAAAAATATACAACACCTTAAAACATATGGTGGCTTCTTAAAAATACACAATGCCTTACCAAGATATTGGTGGTTTCTTAAAAATACATAGCACTTAGAATATGGTGGTTCTTAAAAAACACTTACAACATTGGTGGTTTTAAAATATTTAAAATATGGTGGTTTTAAAAATATGTTAAAATATGGTGGTTCTTAAAAATAATGCCTTACCAACATATGGTGGCTTCTTAAAAATACAATGCCTTACCAACATATGGTGGCTTCTTAAAAATGTACAGCTTGTAGTGCTCTACAAACCCAGATGTAGGTGGTTTCCATCCTTACCAAAGACCTCTCATGCTATAGGGAGTATAACCGTTCGGTTTCCACCAAAATAATGCATGCAATTAAATAGGTTAAAGCATAAACATTCCAACCTTAATCCTTCTATGGTTGGAACTTGGTGGCATCTCGGTTCTCTCTCTCCCTTGCTTGTGACATGTTTCCTTCCTCTGCTTCCGTTGGTCTGCGTCCTCCTTCTTCCTTGCATTCTCTTCTTCTCTTTTCTTCTCCTTGTCCCTAGCACCTTACGTGCCTCTCCGCCCAGGTGGCCCATCCATCATCCTCTCGAATCCCGAGCCCCTACCTTCAATGCATCATCCCCTATCCTCTATGCATTTCCTCCCATAATTCCCATATTTGGAAATTAGTAGCCTTAGGCTACTTCATAGGTTTTACTCTATAGGGAAAGGGATAATGACGTCTTCTTAAAAATGAATGATGGCTCTTTTAATTTAAAATATCATTCTTTTGATATTTACCAACATTAAAATATATATATCTTTTAATTACACAATTTCATTATTGTGTTTTTTTCTTTTTAATAAAAGATATCTATTATTACACACATATATAATTATTTTTTTTTAAATGAATTCTCTTTCATTTATTTCAATTAATTAAAGTCTTTTAATGAATTCTCAATTATCATTAAAAAGAACACTTTTAATTAATTTAAAAGAAAATTCATTTGTTAATTGCATTGAAGTTTACTAATGAGCTCCAATGAGCCAAACATTATTTAATTAAAACTTCATCAATTAATTTAAAGAAATATTTATCCGGCATATAAATTTAATTTGCTTTCCTTCATAAGAGTTATGTGCTATTTTCACTTCAACATGGCAGTTTAATTTATGCATCTATATACATCTTGCGATTGTTCTCCTATAGAAACCCCAATCATTAAACTACTCAAGCCATGATGCAGTAGAGAGCAAACAAATTTACACAACAACAAAGAGGGAGTCTTTCCATCGACCCAATCACCTATCTTAGCTAGAGATTTTATGATAGCTACTAGGCTATCAACTAAAGCTCAAGGTGATCAATCATCGATGATTATCCCTTCCGTCAATGCATGCCTATATGAAGGTATCTATCCATGTTACCTTCGAGTACCTTAATCATCATTTCCCCTAATATTTGGTACCCTCATTTTTGGTGGGTGATTATGCCTGTTCCACCTATGAGTGCACCTGATCCTGCACACTTGGCAATATGTTAGCGATATCACACCATTATAAATCAACTAAACATCATATAGTTGGTTCAATTGTTCAAACTAGGTATCACCACATCATAGGTTAATACATTGTTTTCTTGTGCCATAAAGTCAGCTAGGGAGGGTCATGACAGTATGAAGAAATGGGTATTAAGTTAGGGGTGTGAATAAAGGGGTGTGAAGTGAAGGGTATGAAGATAGGCATATGAGACATTAATTGATTAAAGTTAGGGGTATGATGTTAGGGGTATAAAAAAAGGTGTATGAATTGAGGGGTATGAAATTAACGGTATGAATTTAGGGGTATGAAGTGAGGGGTATGAAGTGAAGGGTATGAAGTGAGGGGTATGAGACCTTAATTGATTAAAGAAGTGGTTTTTGTAAGTATTCAATTAGTTAGGGGTATGAAGAAAGGGGTATGAAAAAAGGGGCATGAAGTGAGGGGTATGAAGAAAGTGATATGAGACATTAATTGATTAAAAAAGTGGTTTTTGTAAGTATTCAATTACTTAGGGGTATGAAGTTAGGGGTATTTAGTGTGGGTATGAAGAAAGGGTTATGAATAAAGAGGTATGAATAAAGGGATATGAAGTTAGAGGTATGAAGAAAAGGAAATGAAGTAAGGGGTATGAAGAAAGCGGTATGAAGTGAATGAAGTTAGGGGTATGAAGTGAGGGGTATGGTATGTTAATTGATTAAAGAAGCGATTTTTGTAAGTATTCAATTATTTAGGGGTATGAAGAAAGGGGTATGAATTTAAGGGTATGAATAAAGAGGTATGAAGAAAAGGCTATGAGACATTAATTGATTAAAAAAGAGGTTTTTATAAATATTCAATTACTTAGGGGTATGAAGTGAGGGTTATTTAGTGAGGGGTATAAATAAAGGGGTATGAAGAAAGGGGAATGAATAAAAGGGTATGAAGAAAGGGGTATGAAGTTAGGGGTATGAAGGGTATGTGACATTAATTTATTAAAGAAGTGGTTTTTGTAAGTATTCATTTAGTTAGGGGTATAAAGAAAGGTGTATAAAGTGAGAGGTATGAAGAAAGAGGTATGAAATTAGGGGTATGAATAAAGTGATATGAGGCATTAATTGATTAAAGAAGTGGTTTTTGTAAGTATTCAATTACTTAGGGTATGAAGTAAGGGGTATCTTATGAGGAGTTTAAAGTTAGGGGTTTAAAGTTAGGGGTATGAATTTAGGGGTATGAAGAAAGGGATATGAAGTTAGGGGTATGAAGTTAGGGGTATGAAGAAAGTGGTATGAAGAAAGGGTTATGAAAAAAGGGGTATGAAGTGAGGGGTATGAATAAATGGGTATGAAGTGAGGGGTATGAATTTAGTGGTATGAGACCTTAATTGATTAAAGTTAGGGTTATCAAGATAGGGTATGAAGAAAGGGGTATTAAGTGGGGGGTATGAAGAAAGGGGTATGAATTTAGGGGTATGAAGTTAGGGGTATAAGGTTAGGGGTATGAAATGATGGGTATGAAGTGAATGAATTTAATGGTATAAAGTGAGGGGTATGAGACCTTGAATGATTAAAGAATCTATTTTTATAAGTATTCAATTATTTAGAGATATGAAGTGAGGGGTATGAAGAAATAAATATGAGACATTAATTGATTAAGGAAGTGGATTTTGTAAGTATTCAATTACTTAGGGGTATTTAGTGAGCGGTATCAAGAAAGGGTTATGAATAAAAGAGTATAAATTTAGGGGTATGAAATTAAGGGTATGAAATGAGGGGTATGAAGTAAGGGATATAAATTTAATGGGTATGAAGAAAGAGGTATCAACTAAATGAAGTTAGGGGTATGAAGTGAGAGGTATGAGACCTTAATTGATTAAAGAAGTGGTTTTTGTAAGTATTAATTTAGTTAGGGATATGAATAAAGGGGTATAAAATGAGGGGTATGAAAAAGTGGTATGAAGTTAGGGGTATGAAGAAAGGGATATGAGATATTAATTGATTAAAGAAGTGGTTTTTGTAAGTATTCAATTACTTAGGGGTATGAAGTGAGGGGTATTTAGTGAAGGGTATGAAGAAAGGGGTATGAATAAAAGGGTATGAAGTTAGGGGTATGAAGTAAGGGGTATGAATTTATGGATATGAAGAAAGGCGTATGAAGTGAATTATGTTAAGGGTATGAAGTGAGGGGTATGAGACCTTAATTGATTAAAGAAGTGCTTTTTGTAAGTATTCAATTAGTTAGGGGTATGAAGAAAGGGGTATGAAGTGAGGGATATGAAGAAAGCTATATGAGACATTAATTGATTAAAAAAATGGTTTTTGTATGTATTCAATTTCTTAGGGGTATGAAGTGAGGGGTATTTAGTGAGGGGTATGAAAAAAGGGGTATGAAGTTAGGGTTATGAATTTAGGGGAATTAAGAAATGGGTATGAAGTTAGGGGGTATGAAGAAAGGGATATGAAAAAATGTGTATGAAGTTAGGGGTATGAATAAAGTGGTATAAAGAAAGGGGTATGAAGTGAGGGGTATCAAGAAAGGGGTGTGAAGTGAGGGGTATTAAGTTAGGGGTATGAGACCTTAATTTTTTAAATTTATGGGTATAAAGTGAGGGGTATGAAGAAAGGGGTATGAATTGAGGGGTATGAAGTTAGGGGTATGAATTGAGAGGTATGAAGTGGGGGGTATGAAGTAATGGGTATGAGACCTTAATTGATTAAAGAAGTGTTTTTTTTAATTGTCAACTTTAATTAATAAACATTAGGAACTTTAAAATTTTAATTTTAACTTTAATTTTTTTTTCTTTTTTTCTTAGGAACTTTAAAATTTTAATTTTTTAACCTTAGAAAAAAAACAAAAAATCAAAACGTTAGAAAATAAAAAAAATTAAAAAAAAAAGTTTAGAAAATCTAAAAAAAACCAATTTTTCTTCATACCCCTCAGTTCACACCCCTAACTTCATACCCATTTCTTCATAACCCTCTCTTCATACCTGTAACTTCATACCCCTCACTAATTCAATACTTACAAAAACCAATTCTTTAATCAATTAATTTCTCATACCCCTAACTTCATAACCCTTACTTCATGCCCATCACTTCATACCCCTAACTAATTTTATACTTACAAAAACTACTTCTTTAATCAATTAATGTCTCATACCCCTAACTTCAAGGTTTAATATTTAGAGTTTAGGGTTTAGTGCTTTGTTAAAGAAGTGGTTTTTGTAAGTATTCAATTAGTTAGGTGTATGAGATATTAATTGATTAAATAAGTTCTTTTTGTAAGTATTTAATTAGTTAGGGGTATGAATTTAGAGGTATAAAATGAGGGGTATGAATTAAAGGGTATGAATTTAGGGGTATGAAGAAATGGGTATAAAGTGGATGGAGTTAGGGGTATGAAGTGAGGAGTATGAGACCTTATATGATTAATAAAGTGGTTTTTGTAAGTATTCAATTAGTTAGGGGTATGAAGAAAGGGATATGAAGTGAGGGGTATGAAGAAAGGGGTATGAAGTGAGGGGTATGAAGAAAGGGATATGAGACATTAATTGATTAAAGAAGTGGTTTTTGTAAGTATTCAATTACTTAGTGGTATGAAGTGATGGGTATTTAGTGAGGGTATGAATAAAGGGGTATGAAGTTAGGGGTATGAAGTAAGGGGTATGAAATTAGGGATATGAAGAAAGGGGTATCAAGTGAATGAAGTTAGGGGTATAAAGTGAGGGGTATAAGACCTTAATTGATTAAAGAAGTGGTTTTTGTAAGTATTCAATTAGTTAGGAGTATGAAGAAAGGGGTATGAAGTGAGGGGCATGAAGAAAGGGATATGAGACATTAATTGATTAAAGAAGTAAATTTTATAAGTATTAAATTACTTAGGGGTGTGAAGTAAGGGGTATTTAGTGAGCGATATGAAGAAAGAGATGAATAAAGGGGTATAAATAATGGGATATGAAGTTATGGGTATGAATTTAGGGGTATGTAGAAAGGGGTATGAAGTTAATGGTACAAAGTTAAGGGATACAAAGAAAGGGGTATGAAGTGAGGGGTATGATACCTTAATTGATTAAATAAGTGGCTTTTGTAATTATTCAATTAGTTAGGGGTATGAAGTGATGGATATGAAGAAAGGGATATGAGATATTAATTGATTAAAGAAGTGGTTTTTATAAGTATTAAATTACTTAGGGGTATGAAGTTAGGGGGTATGAATAAATTGGTATGAATTTAGGGGTACGAAGAAAGGGGTATGAAGTTAGGGGTATGAATTTGGGGAGTATGAATAAAAGGGTATGAAATGATGGGTATGAATAAAGGGGTGTGAAGTGAGGGGTATGAATTTAGGGTTATGAGATCTTAATTCATTAAAGTTAGGGGTATCAAGAGAGGGTATGAAGTGAGGGGTATGAAAAAATGGGTATGAAGTGAGGGGTATAAAGAAATTGATATGAGACATTAATTGATTAAAGAAGTAGATTTTACTTAGGGTTATTAAGTGAGGGGTATTTAGTGAGGGGTATGAAGAAAGGGTTATGAAAAAAGGGGTATGAAACTAGGGGTATGAAATTAGGGTTATGAAATGAGGGGTATGAAGTTAAAGTGGTATGAATTTAAAGGTATGACTTTAGGGGTATGAATAAAGGGGTATGAAGAAAGGGGTATAAAGTGAATGAAGTTAGGGGTATGAGACCTTAATTTATTAAAGAAATGGTTTTTGTAAGTATTCAATTAGTTAGGGGTATGAAAAAAGAGGTATGAAGTGAGGGGTACAAAAAAAGGGCTATGAAGTGAGGGTATGAAGAAAGCTATATGAGACATTAATTTATTAAAGAAGTGGTTTTTGTAAGTATTCAATTTCTTAGGGGTATGAAGTGAGGGGTATTAAGGGGTATTAAAAAGATGTGAATTTCAAGGTATGCGGTTAGGGGTATGACGAAAGGGGTATGAAGAAAGGTGTATGAATTTAGGGGTATGAAGAAAGGGGTATGAAGTGAGGGGTATGATGATAATGGTATGAAGTTAGGGGTATGAGACCTTAATTGATTAAAGAAGTGGTTTTTGTAAGTATTCAATTAGTTAGGGTTATGAAAAAAATGGGTGTGAAGTGAGGGGTATTGATTAAAGAAGTGGTTTTTGTAAGTATTCAATTTCTTAAGGGTATGAAGTGAGGGATATTTAATGAGGGGTATGAAAAAATGGGTATGAATAAAGGGGTATGAAGTTAGGGGTATGAATTTAGGGGTATTAAAGAAGGGATATGAATTTAGGGATTATGAAGAAAGGGGTATGAAGAAAGGTGTATGAAGTTAGGGGTATCAATAAAGGGGTGTCAAGAAAGAGGTATGAAGTGAGGGGTATGAAGAAAGGGGTGTGAAGCGAGGGGTATGAATTTAGGGATATGAGACCTTAATTGATTAAAGTTAGGGGTATGAAGAGAGGGTATGAATAAAGTGGTATGAAGTGAGGGGTATGAATAAAAATGTATGAATTGAGGGGTATGAAGTTAGGGGTATGAATTGAGGGGTATGAAGTGAGGGGTATGAAGTTAGGGGTATGAGACCTTAATTGATTAAAGAAGTGTTTTTTTTAATTTTAATATTTTTTAATTGTAAACTTTAATTAAAAAAATTAGGAACTTTGAAATTTTAATTTTAACTTCAATTTTTTTTTCTTTTTTTCTTAAGAACTTTTAAATTTTAATTTTTTAACCTTAGAAAAAAAACAAAAAATCCAAATCGTTAGAAAAAAAAAAAAAAATCAAAAACATTAGAAAATCCAAAAAAATCAATGTTTCTTCATACCCCTCACTTCACACCCCTAACTTCATACCCATCACTTCACATCCCTAACTTCATACCCCTTTCTTCGTACCACTTTTTTTATAACTATAACTTCATACCCCTCACTAATTGAATACTTACAAAAATCAATTAATGTCTCATACCCCCAAATTCATAACCCTCACTTTATATCTCTCACTTCATACCCCTAACTAATTGAATACTTACAAAAACCACTTATTTAATCAATTAAAGTCTCATATCCCTAACTTCAGGGTTTAGAATTTAGGGTTTGGGGTTTAGGGTTTAGAATTTTGTAATTGTATAATTAGTTAGGGGTATGAAACATTAATTTATTAAAGAAGTGTTATTTGTAACTATTTAATTAGTTAGGAATATGAAGTTAGGGGTATGAATTTAGGGGTATGAAGTGAAGGGTATGAAGTAAAGGGTATGAATATAAGGGTATGAAGAAAGGGGTTTGAAGTTAATGGATTTAGGGTTATAAAGTGAGGGGTATGTAACCCTAATTGATTAAATAAGTGGTTTTTGTAAGTATTAAATTAGTTAGGGGTATGAAGAAAGGGATATGAAGTAAGGGGTATTAAGAAAGGGGTATGAATTGAGGGTATGAGACATTAATTGATTAAATAAATGGTTTTTGTAAGTATTCAATTACTTAGGGGTATGAAGTGATGGGTATTTAGTAAGAGGTACAAAGAAAGGGGTATGAATAAAGGGTAATTCAATTAGGGGTATGAAGAAAGGGGTATGAAGAAATGGTTATGAAGAATGGGGCATAAAGTAAGGGGTATGAAGTAAGGGGTACGAAGAAAGGGGTATGAAGAAAGGGGTATGAAGTGAATGAATTTAGGGGTATGAAGTGGGGGGTATGAGACCTTAATTGATTAAAGAAGTGGTTTTTGTAAGTATTCAATTAGCTAAGAGTATGAAGAAAGTGGTATGAAGTGAGGGGTATGAAGAAAGGGATATGAGACATTAATTGATTAAATAAGTGGTTTTTGTAAGTATTCAATTACTTAGGGGTGTGAAGTGAGGGGTATTTAGTGAGCGATATGAAGAAAGGGGTATGAAAAAAGCGTATAAATAAATGGGTATGAAGTTATGGGTATGAAGTTAAGGGTATAAAGTTAAGGGGTATGAAGAAAGGGGTATAAAGTTAAGGGTATGATACCTTAATTGATTAAAGAAGTGGTTTTTGTAAGTATTCAATTAGTTAGGGTTATGAAGAAAGATATATGAGACATTAATTGATTAAATAAGAGGTTTTTATAATTATTCAATTACTTAGGGGTATGAAGTGAGAGGTTTGTAGTGAGGGGTATGAAGATAGGGGTATGAATAAATGGGTATGAATTTAGGGGTACAAATAAAGTGGTATGAAGTTAGGGGTATGAAGAAAGGGGTATGAAGTTAGGGGTATGAAGTTAGAGGTATGAAGAGAGTGGTATGAAGAAAGGGGTGTGAAGTGAGGGGTATGAGACCTTAATTAATTAAATTTAGGGGTATGAAGTGAGAGGTATAAAGAAAGGGATATGAATTGAGGGGTATGAATATAGGTGTATGAAGTGAGGGGTATGAAGTGAAGGGTATGAAGTTAGGGGTATGAGACCTTAATTTTTTTAAAAAGCGTTTTTTTTCTAATTTTAATTTTTTTAATTGTAAACTTTAATTAAAAAAATAGGAACTTTAAAATTTTAATTTTAGCTTTAATTTTTTTCTGTTTTTTTCTTAGGAACTTTAAAATTTTCATTTTAATTTTAATATTTTAACCATAAAACAAAAAAAATCAATACGTTAGAAAATCAATTTTTTTTTCAAAAACTTTAGAAAATTCAAAAATCCATTTTTATTCAAAATAAAATCAATGTTTCTTCATACCCCTCACTTCACACCCCTAACTTCATACCCCTCACTAATTGAATCCTTACAAAAACAAATTGTTTAATCAATTAATGAATTTAGGGGTATGAAGTTAAGGGTACGAAGTTAGGGGGTATGAAGAAAGGGGAGTGAAGTGAGGGGTATGAGACCTTAATTGATTAAAGAAATGGTTTTTATAAGTATTCAATTAGTTATGGGTATTATGAAAGGAGTATGAAGTGGGGTATGATGAAAGGAGTATGAAATGGGGTATGAAGAAAGGGATATGGAGTGAGGGGTATGAAGAAAGGGCTATGATATATTAATTGATTAAATAAGTGGATTTTGTAAGTATTTAATTACTTAGGGGTATGAAGTGAGCGGTATTTATTGAGAGGTATGAAGAAAAAGATATGAATAAAGGGTAATGAAGTTAGGGGGTATGAAGAAAGGGGTATGAAGTTAGAGAGTATTAAGAAAGGGGTATGAAGAAAGGGGTATGAAGTTAGGGGTATGAAGAAAGGGGTATTATATATGTGAGGGGTATGAAGAAATGGGTGTGAAGTGAGGGGTATGAAGTTAGGGGTATGAGACCTTAATTGATTAAAGTTAAGGGTATGAAGAGAGGGGTATGAATAAAGCGGTATGAATTTAGGGGTATGAGATATTAATTGATTAATGAAGTGGTTTTTGTAAGTATTCAATTACTTAGGGGTATGAAGTGAGGGGTATTTAGTGAGGGCTATGAAGAAAGGGGTATGAAGTTAGGGGTATGAATAAAGAGGTATAAAGTTAGGGAGTATTAAGAAAGAGGTATGAAGAAAAGGGTAAGAATTTAGGGGTATGAAGAATGGGGTATGAAGTAAGGGATATAAAGAAAGGTGTATGAAGTGAGGGGAATGAAGTTAAGGGTATGAGAGATTAATTTATTAAAGAAGTGAGGTGTATGAAAAAATAGGTATGAAGTGAATGAATTTAAGGTTATGAAGTGAGGTGTATGATACCTTAATTGATTAAAGAAGTGGTTTTTGTAAGTATTCAATTAGTTAGGAGTATGAAGAAAGTGGTATGAAGTGAGGGGTATGAAGAAAGGAGTATGAAGAAAGAGGTATGAAGTGAGGGGTATGAAGTTAGGGGTATGAATAAAGGGGTATGAAATGAGGGGTATGAGGAAATGGGTTTGAAGTGAGGGGTATGAAGAAAGGGATATGAGACATTAATTGATTAAATAAGTGGTTTTTGTAATTATTCAATTACTTGGGGGTATGAAGTGATGCGTATTTAGTGATGGGTATGAAGAAAGACATATGAATAAAGTGGTATGAAGTTAAAGGTATGACTTTAGGGGTATGAATAAAGGGGTATGAAGTAAGGGGTATGAATAAAGGGGTATGAAGTAAGGGGTATGAAGAAAGGGGTATGAAGTGAATGAAGTTAGGGGTATGAGACCTTAATTTATTAAAGAAATGGTTTTTGTAAGTATTCAATTAGTTAGGGGTATGAAAAAAGAGGTATGAAGTGAGGGGTATGAAGAAAGCTATATGAGACATTAATTTATTAAAGAAGTGGTTTTTGTAAGTATTCAATTTTTTAGGGGTATGAAGTGAAGGGTATTTAGTGAGGGGTATGAATTTAGGGGTATTAAGAAAGAGGTATGAAGTTAGGGGGTATGAAGAAAGGTGTATGAATTTAGGGGTATGAAGAAAGATGTATGAAGTAAGGGGTAAGAAGTTAAGGGTATGAGATCTTAATTGATTAAAGTTAGGGGTATGAAGATATGGGTATGAAGTTAGGAGTATTAATAAAGGGGTATGAATTTGAAGAACACAAGCTTATACTGAGGGGGGTGAACAGTATAAGAGCACTTTTTACTTTTCTTTTCAAATCAATATTATGCAGTGTATAGATAGTAGTATCAATAGCAGTAATCAAAGCAATGCACAAAATACCATACACAATAGAGACACAAATTTAACGTGGTTCACCCAAAGATGGCTACCTCCATGGAGAAAATATTTCTTCTAAATATTTCTCAAATAATCTCTTAGGAATCCTTCCCAATTACAATTTTTATGGACCTTTTTCCAAAGGAGATGTTGATCCCTTAAATATGGATTGTGGATCTCTATCCACAGGAGAACTCCCTCTCCTCTACTCTGGCTGGTGATCCTCTAGAAGACTACTGCATCCATTGCACTGGCTTATGGATCTTTGACCACTTGAAGACTCTTGTCCCCACTCAGAAGACTCATCCTCACTACCCTGGCTGATGGATCTCTATCCACTGGAGACTTTGTCCTCTATGATCTATAACCTCCAAATCTCTATCTCAATTTTGTACTAAACATAGTCCAGTTAGTCTAGAATAGCTCTGCTCAATATCTTGCACTAAACACAGTCCATTTGGTCTAGCACAAATCTGCTCAAATATTGCACTAAACATAGTCCCATCGATTTAGCACAAATTAGCTCAATAGGTCCACTTAGAACCTACTCAAATAAGCTCAACAGGTCCACTCAAAACCTACACGAATTTTCTCAACAGGTCCACTGAGAACCTGTACAACTCTGCTCAACAGGTCCACTCAGAACCTACTCAAATCTACTCAACAGGTCCACACAGAACTTGCACAACTCTGTTTAACAAGCTCACATGGAACTTGTCTAAATCTACTTAACAAGCTCACATAGAACTTGTCCAAATATGCTCAACAATCTCACATAGAACTTGTCCAAATCTGCTCAACAAGCTCACACAGAACTTGTCCAAATCTTCTCAACAAGCTCACACAAAACTTGTCCAAATATGCTCAACAAGCTCACATAGAACTTGTATGCTCAACAAGCTCACACAGAACTTGTCCAAATCTGCTCAAAAAGCTCACATAGAACTTGTCCAATCTCATAGAAACATAAAGAGAATTGTTAGAGACTCAATATGTTCTATACTCAATGCTCAATCACTTTCTCAACTCAATCTCATAGAATCATAAAGAGAATTGTTAGAGACTCAATGTGTTCTATTCTCAAAAATAAATCACTTTCTCAACTCAATATCATAGAAGCATAAAGAGAATTTTTAGAGCCTCAATATATTCTATTCTCAAAACTCAATCTCATATAAGCATAAAGATAATTGCTAGAGACTCAATATGTTCTATGCTCAAAACTC